>CAUYRT010033341.1:0-30092 GCA_963574885.1 Lepilemur ruficaudatus | reverse complement strand
AACAAACACACTATGCAACTGAAAGGCATCCGACGCAGGACATAAGAGTTTCCTGGGTTTTGCGTCTAAAGCCTTTGGCAGCATGGATACTTCATGCCCATAAATGTATAGATTAAAACTGTGAAAATCCCAAAGGATTCTCTTAGTTTTTTATTTATTTTTAATTAACTTATTTTTTGGAGTGTCGGGAGGAGTCTAGCTATGCATGTTGCCCTGGCTGGGGCTCGAACTCCTGGGGCTCATGTGATCCTCCCGCCTTGGCCTCCCCAGCCTCCTGAGTAGCTGGGACTGCAGGTTCACGGCACTGCACCCAGCTAGCCATTAACCTTTTAACAGCACATATTAGAAAATAAAAACACCAACCAACGTGATTAATGAAAGAGAACATTTTGAAACCAGATGTTACTTTTCTTCTTAAAATACAGAAACAGGAAAAATAACTCTTTCAAAAATAACGTATTGAGTTTGGAAGGTATGTATGTATGTATGTATGTATGTATTTATTCATTCATTCATTCATACAGAGTCTCACTTTGTTGCCCGGGCTAGAGTGCCATGGTGTCAGCCTAGCTCACAGCAACCTCAAACTCCTGGGCTCAAGTGATCCTTCTGCCTCAGCCTCCTGAGTAGCTGGGACTACAGGCATGTGCCACCGTGCCCGGCTAATTTTTTCTACATATATTTAGTTGGCCAATTAATTTCTTTCTATTATTAGTAGAGACAGGGTCTCGCTCTTGCTCAGGCTGGTCTCGAACTCCTGACCTTGAGCAATCCACCTGCCTCGGCCTCCCAGAGTGCTAGGATTGGAAGGTATTTTTTAAATTTAGTTAATGTCATACTTTTAAATTGTGTTTTGATATTTCTTTGTGAAGGTGGAGCTGAAAAGATTGTATCAGGGTGTGAAAATATCAATAATACCAGATTTTGCTAAGGGAAAGACTTTTTTCTTGTCACAGTTATCACTTAGAGCAACGTCCTCCTAAGATCTGAATAGCCAATGGGCCACAGCTCTGAGATGGAAGAGCTTCACTTACTTTTATCCTCTGGGGTCAGAGATCTAACTCCTACCTTGAAGGACCATCGAGCATAGTAAACCACTTTAAAAAGCAAGTGTGGCCGGAGGAATGAGAGGTAACTATGTTAAGTTTCCACTGAAAGTGAGGATGACAAGGAGCTGAGGGGAAGCAGATTCCAGGCCAATCCACACTGCGTTTTGGTTTGTGTTCAACAGAAACTCGAGGACTCAAATAATTTAATAATATTTGGCCTATGACATAAACTTCCTTCAAACTACTGACAGCATTTTCATGATTCTCTTCATACGTGCTGAAAACCATTTACTTTTTCAATGTCTGTTTTGGTACTTTGGACGTAGACCACTGAGATGTTAGATACCACAAATTGGTTCTCCCAAATGTAATGGTTTTTCAATTTGGACTTATTTATGTTTTTATTTATTTATTTTTGAGACAGAGTCTCACTTTGTTGCTTGGGCTAGAGTGCCGTGGCATCAGCCTAGCTCACAGCAACCTCACACTCCTGGGCTCAAGCAATCCTTGTGCCTCAGCCTCCGGAGTAGCTGGGATTACAGGCATGTGCCACCATGCCTGGCTAATTTTTCTATATATTTTTAGTTGTTTGGCTAATTTCTTTCTATTTTCAGTAGAGACGGGGTCTCGCTTTTGCTCAGGCTGGTCTCTCAAACAATCTGCCCGCCTTGGCCTCCCAGAGTGCTAGGATTATAGGCGTGAGCCACCACGTCCGGCCTGGACTTCTTATTTTAATGCTAGAATTATCTTAGTGGCTGGCCAGCCCTCTAAGGCTGTGGTCTCCAACCCCTGGGCCACAGACCAGTACTGGTCCATGGCCTGTTAGGAACCAGGCCGCACAGCAGGACGTGAGTGGTGGGTGAGCCCGCGAAGCTTTGTCTGTATTTACAGCCGCTCCCCCTTGCTCGCATGGCTGCATAAACTCAGCCTCCTGGCATATCAGTGTGGTGGCATTAGATTCTCAAAGGAGCGTGAACCCTACTGTAAACTGCGCATGCAAGGGATCCAGGTTTCACGCTCTTTATGAGGATCTAATGCCTGATGCTCTGAAGTGGCGCTGAGGCGGGTGACATTAGCGCTGTGGAGCGGCTGCAAATACAGATTATCATTAGCAGACAGATTAGACTGCACAATAAATGTAATGCACTTGAATCATCCTGGAACCATCCCTCCCACTGCCATCCGTGGAAAAATTATCTTCCACGAAACTGATCCCTGGTGCCAAAAAGGTTGGGGGGCTACTCTAAGGTAGTAAACAATGGGTTTTATTCTTTTTACCAATAAGCCGTTTCATACTACCTCTGCAGAAGTATGGTGATTATAAGCATACGTTTTTGGGGAGACTTGTTAATGAAGCTCACTGCCAGTATGCTGCCTGGCAATCACTGCCTGGTATCAAGCTCAGAGACATGTAAAATGCTGAAATATAAGCAGAGGTAATTAACAGCACACTTTGCTTTTACTTCCTGGTGTATTTCCCAAGAGCTTCTGAACAATACTCTTGGGGACCACAGCTGATAAATAATTGTCTGTCTTGGTTGATGCCTACTATGCAGTGGGAATTTAACAGTGTTGCCAATCATTTTTGCTACGGGAAAAAGAGCACTGTATTTTTCTTTTCCTTTAAGGGGAGAGGAAGAAACAGCACTTGGGCAGTTCAGTAAGTCTTTGGGCACAAGAAAAGAAATCATTTTTCGTTCCTTGCAAACTTTGATTTACAAAAGAATGCTGGAAGCTAAAAGCCTTGTTGATTTATCACGTGAAGCAAAGAGTAATTTTTCTCCCCTTGTTATGCTTTCATATAATCATGCTCACTGCCTGTATGGGTGGCATTAAAGAATTTCTGAATAAAAATAATAATGTCTTGCTTTCAACCTTCATAATTCACATCAGCAAGCACCCCGCTGGGTGGCGATGCCTACTGCCAGTGACGCTCAATCTTTTTTGCACGCCACTTATCTGCCCGGCGCAGCTGCGTGCTCCATTGATCGCAATACCTGCAGGATAATGCGCCCGTAGGCGTTCTTCAGCAGATTAACCACGTCCGCGTGAGACAGCCCATCTAAAGGTTGCCCATTAATGCTGACAATCCGATCTCCAACCTGGAGGTACAAAAGTGGCAGAAAATCACTATCATTAAGAAAAATTAAATTTGAGAAGAATGCTTAAAATTCTTTGTAAATCATATTTCCTATTTGTGGCTATTGTGAAGATTCTGTGTTTCTACTGTGTATGCATGTTCGAGAAGCAGGAGGAATTTTTTTTGGCTTTCCCCACGTACAGACCAATCAGAGAAACAAGAAGGGGGTCAGATTTGATTATTAAAAGGCACAGTAGGCTACTTCTGTATTTCGGTAATGGTGGTGTTTCATTCATCCATTCTCCAGTAATAGCAGGGTGTACAAATTAACTGTTCAATAAAGCTCTAATGAGGAAGCCAAATATTTTCTGCTTTATTTTTCTACCTAAGATTAAGGCGCAATAAGAAAAAAAAATTGTAAAAATGTTGATTCTTTTGGTTGAGGGAAGACTCTCTCAGTTGAAAGTCATTTTGGGCGGAATGAGGTGCTTAAAAGGGTATGGAAGGGTTTGCAAAGGAGCTGCAATTTCTTCTTCTTTTATTGAGAAGCTTTGATACAAACAATAATATTTTTATATGCCCAGGGACCTAATGAATTTCAGGTATAAAGTTTCTCTAATGCATCTTGCCCTCAGCATGGGTCTCTGATGGCTATTGGAATTCTAACTTTAAACAAGGTGCCTATGGCTGCAACTTCCTCTCCCACCCCGCCACATGCTGTTAGCACTTTAGTCTGTCCTCTCTTGTTTACTTTAAGCTTCTGTGTACGTGCAGCCACTCCGCTGGCCTGAATCATGGCAATAAATACAGGGATATCTCCTAAGGGACTTCCTTTTCCTCCAGCGATACTGATTCCAAGGGCATCACTGAGCTCCTAAAAAAGAAAGAAAACGTAACGCTTATATATTTAATAAAGAGCCAAAACCTGATTGTCCCCAGATAGCTGTTGAACAAAATCCCCCCATGATGCAGGAGGCCAGGATAACACAGGAGCCAAGCGCAGGGCCTCTGGAGCCTGAAAGCCCTATATTTAGGCGCTAGCATTTAATTAGCTATGGGTTCTTGGGGGAAGTTACTTAGCTTTGTGGAAGTTGTCAAAATCAAAATGGAGTCTCCTGTGTTAAAAAAAAAACAAACGCAAACCCTGACAAATAGAGCCAGGGAATGCTATGAAGAGGGGGTTCTGACGCCTGTGTGCCTGGTAACAAAAACTATCACAAAAGAGTGCAAAAACCACAATCTTGCACAAAGGCCATTGCAACCTTATACACACACATGCAAAACAAAACCCCAAAAAACTGCTGCAAGGCCATCTGTCCAGCAACTGCCTGTCCAACCACGAACTGGTGTCACCCTTACTATTGATCTTTGCTGCCAAGGATAATTATCTTAAAACAATTATGTGATACTCTTCATTTTTCCTTTAAAAATCTTTGTCTTCCTTTACTTCCCCGAATATGCATATAGTTTACTATGCATGTGTATTCCCCTTACAATGCCCTATTCCTGAATAAACATCATTTGCTTTTAGAGAGCCTCTGTCCATTTGTGATTTAGGCTGAAAACCTCTTAGAGCCGCCATCTTGGTGTACAAAATGAGAAGAATACAATGTACTAACCTCACAGTGTTGGTCTGAGGATTAAATGAGATGATACAGCACAGTCCTGGCCTATAGAAAAGGCTCAGTAAAAAGCAACAGGAGGAATAAATAAAAAAACAAAACACCCTATGCTACTGCTTAGTTTAGTGGCCAATTCTGATGCAGACTTGGCAAGTATGCTCTCATATGGTGTTTATGATTTAAACTGCCACACGTACCATGCTCTTCTGGGTGTGAACAAACACACTTGGCTCTAAAAGACTACGTTAAAACAAAGGATCTGAGGGGACACTCGCTGTAGTCACAACGGTTTGGAGAGAGAAGTAAAATGTGGCTGAAATGTTCCCTAAGACGGAGCCTGGTGAAGAGACCTGGCTCTAGTCCAGGTTTTCCCCATGTCTGATTCACAGGGTCTGTATTTTAAAAATCACTAAAAGAAAAAAATGACAAGTTCCAGTTCTGGCAAGGTGGCATATACATATGGCAGCATCTCTCTCCTGCTGACTGCGATTAAGAAGTCTTGTCAAAATGTAAGAAACAACTACCTGCGGCCTCAGAAGCATAAAGAAACAAAATAAAGTGTGGTGGAGAGTCAAACCGTGGAGAAACGACAGCAGGGGGTAATTTCCCAGTTTCTTTTTTCCCTGGCATCTTTGTCCTGAGGGTGATTCCCAGTCAAGGAGCTGGAGAGGTGGGGTGAACTGCTAAAATTCGGATGGAAGCTATCTTTCTGCCCAGAGGAACCAGAGAAAACAGCCCTTGGGAAGAAAACCAGAGTAAAGAGAGCTGGAGAAAGGAGATCCCCTAATTCCACTCAGGAACCCACAGAACTCTCAGGCTCCATTCTAAGCTACGTATGCGTAGGATAGACCCAAACCAGCACAGCTCAAGTTTGGAGAACTGAACTGAGGTTTGAACCACTGCCCCCAGCAGGTCAGCCGGAACTTACAGTCTGAGCCTACCTGGGCTGACTGACTGTTAGAGCATAAGCATCAACCTTCTTCAGAGTCTACACAGCCACACAACGTGACATTCATGAGGTCCAGAATAGAGAACTAAATTACCCAGCAAGCACGCAAGGAATCAGGAAAATGTGACCAATTTTCTTCTTAAATTCTTTAGACAGTTGAAAGCAAAAATCATAACACTATTTGGTGGAGTTCTCAATTTATATAGATGCAAGCATGTGACAACTATGGCATAAATGTCAGCGGTGGCTGCGGCCGAGGGAAGTACATGGTTGCTAGGCCTCTGCAGTTTAACGTGATCATTTAAAAACATACTCAGCTCAGTGTAAGACAATTAATTATATCACAAGTTGAAAAATGCAAAGAGAACAAAGTGACAACAGAAACCATGTATGCCAGAACTTTAAAAACTTGTCTCGTGTAAGTATGAGGAATTATTCTTCATTATTAGTATTATCATCAGTGCTACCATGTCGTACCTACAAGACAGAATAATGGCAATGCTGACCTCTCCAGTCCCAGTAGCTTAGATCCTGTTTTCAAAGTGTTTGTGTCTAACCTATATTTTTCTGAATGCATCAATAATCAACCCTCGTGTGCAAAATGGCAAGATGTATTTTATTACCAAGTTTTTGCTTGGACCGTGTGTGGGAGAACAGGGATGGTAGGAGCAAGCCT
The DNA here is from genome assembly GCA_963574885.1 of Lepilemur ruficaudatus. NCBI lineage: Eukaryota > Metazoa > Chordata > Mammalia > Primates > Lepilemuridae > Lepilemur > Lepilemur ruficaudatus. The sequence continues at coordinate 23,716 of CAUYRT010033341.1, read as the reverse complement.
TATAAAAGTCTGTAAAAACAAGTAGTTGAAATGACTAAGGAAACATAAAATGATATTCTTATTATCATTTTTTTCTTTTTGAGACAGAGTCTCACTGTGTTGCCCAGGCTAGAGTGCATGCTGTAGCATCAGCCTAGCTCACAGCAACCTCAAACTCCTGGGCTCCAGCAATCAATCCTTCTGCCTCAGCCTCCCAAGTAGCTGGGACTACAGGCATGCGCTACCATGCCCGGCTAATTTTTTCTATATATTTTTAGTTGGCCAATTAATTTCTTTCCATTTTTAGTAGGGGTGTTGTTCTTGCTCAGGCTGGTTTCGAACTCCTGACCTTGAGCGATCCTCCAGCCTCGGCCACCCAGAGTGCTAGGATTACAGGCGTGAGCCACCGTGCCCGGCCTGATATTATTTTTAAAATCTCAGAATGAGGAGAAATTTATGCAATAATTTGGCTTTGTTTAAATGCATCATAACATTTCCTTAATTTATCCATAATTATGTACGCTGTTGGTATATTTAACTTCCCCATCATAGGAGCATCTGAGTTACCACTCTGGTGGAAAGATACTGAGAACAAATAAGGCAGATTTAGTCACAGTTGTAGCCAATAGTAACAGATGCTACTTCCTAGGCATTCATGATCAAGTAGGTACTAAGTATATTACATGTATCACCTCATTTAATCCATACAACAATATTTATCATTGAAGTAAGTTAATGTTATCACCCCATTCTACAGACAAGAAAATCAAGGTTGACTTGCTAAATATTATAGAGCTAATGTTATGGACTGAATTGTGTCCCCCTGAAATACACATGTTGAAGCCTCAAAATGTGACTGTGTGAAGACAAGGCCTTTAAAATGAGGCCATTATGTGCCCTGATCCAGTCTGACTCATGTCCTTTTAAGAAGAGGTTAGGAGTAAGAGAGATCTAGGGAAGCTGAGAGACACAAGGGGAAGGCCATGTGAGGTCACAGCAAGAAGGTGGCTGTCTGTAAGCCGAGGAGAGAGGCCTCAGGAAAAACCAAACCTGCCGACACCTTGAATCTTGGATTTCCAGCTTCCAGAACTATGAGAAAATAAATTTCTGTTGTTTAAGCCACTCAGCCTACAATATTTTGTTATGGCAGCCCTGTGAGACAGGACTGCCCTATAAGCCCAATAAGACAGCTAATAAATGGTAGAGTGCCTTCCAACAAAGGTACGATTGAATCCAGACAGCCAAGCTACGCTGGATATCACTTGACTGCAGCTGAGTGCTATGATCGTAACAGGGTCATAATCTTTTATTACTTCTGGAGCCCCAAATTTATGATCAAAGTGATCAAAATAAAAGTCTACTTTCTAATATTCTAGGTATTTGAAGACTAGGGTTTGACAAATTTATGAACTGAAAGGCATGTATCTCACGCAATCTTCTCAAAAGGGCAATTTAGCAACACGTATAAAAGCCTTCAATAATAAGTATGGCTTTTAACCCAACAATTTCTTTCTTTCTTTTCTTTCTTTTCTCTCTTTCTCTCTTTCTTTTCTTTCTTTCTTTCTCTCTCTCTCTCTCTTTCTTTCTTTCTTTCTTTCTTTCTTTCTTTCTTTCTTTCTTTCTTTCTTTCTTTCTTTCTTTCTTTCCTTCCTTCCTTCCTTCCTTCCTTTTCTTTCTTTCTTTCTTTCCTTTCTTTCTTTCTTTCTTTCCTTTCTTTCTTTCTTTCTTTCTTTCTTTCTTTCTTTCTTTCTTTCTTTCTTTCTTTCCTTCTTTCCTTCTTTCCTTCCTTCTTTCCTTCCTACCTTCCTTCCTTTTCTTTCTTTCTTTCTTTTTTTTTTTGTTATTTTCCTGCTAACTTCTTCCTTCATACCAACAATTTCATTTCTAGGAATTAATCCTGAGGAAACTACCTATGCTATGGGCAAAAATGGAAATATAAAGATGTCTTGCTATAAAAGATAGCAAAAATTGAAAAATATGCTAATTGTTCAATAAGAGGAGGCTGGTTAAGAAAATACTATGTGACCATTAAAAAAATCATCCTTTATGCTGTCTAAAATACTTTAGTATGTTCTACACGATAATATTTTTTGTTTTATCAAGAAAATACACGCACACACACACACACACACATACCACACACACAAAATAGTGGAAGGGATTTGCCAAAAAATTCACAGTGGCCATCTATGTGCTCTACTGTATTTGTCTAAGTCGGTTTATTGATGCTGCACAGACCACATTTTTACTTCAGTAATTGAAAGAGCACATTAACAATCCAATAAAGTGTATTAAGTAGAAAATGAACATTTTATACAAATCTAACACAAAGCAGAAGAAAACAATAGCCAAATAACTGACTTACTCTGATTATCTCAACAGTCCTTGGTACCATGTCTGTGCCTATAAATAAAGAAGCAACACAGTTAACTTTTTAAAATTGAGAGATCATATATTTAGGATATAATATTCTATGAAAATGGTATCATTTTCTAGGCCTTTCAAGAGAGGGACACTAGGCCGGGTGCGGTGGCTCACGCCTGTAATCCTAGCACTCTGGCAGGCCGAGGCGGGTGGATCACTTAAGGTCAGGAGTTCAAAACCAGCCTGAGCAAGAGCGAGACCCCATCTCTACTAAAAATAGAAAGAAATTAATTGGCCAACTAAAAATATATAGGAAAAATTAGCTGGGCATGGTGGCTTGTGCCTGTAGTCCCAGCTACTCAGGAGGCTGAGGCAGAAGGATTGCTGGAGCCCAGGAGTTTGAGGTTGCTGTGAGCTAGGCTGACGCCATGGCACTCTAGCCAGGGCAACAGAGTGAGACTCTGTCTCTAAAAAAAAAAAAAAAAAAAAAGAGGGACACTAAAGAAAAAAAGGAATCACACCCTTTCTCAACATCCAAACTGGCAGCCACATCACTGGGGCCATGTCCTCTGTTTTAAAGTGCTCTCTGTTTGAGATAGACATGGCCATAATCGTTTGGTCTCACAAAAGCTGACGGACTGTGACAGCAGCTGCCTGGAACATGTGATTAAATGCTTGGAGGATGAGCCAGTTGTGTTTTATTGTACATTTTCCTACCTTTATCAAAGATAACCCTCCACCCAACAAAAGACTTAAAAAGACCCCTTTCCCTGCCCCCAATGGTATCTACACTCTGACCTTCCAGTGACCAGGAATTTATTAACTGTCTCTTTGTAAAGAGTTTTACTTTATGACGCACTCCAGCTTTCTGCTTTTCTGTTTTTCATGTGATTTGCGTACCATTAAAGGTACATTCCAAAAAGGACTCCCTATAGCGCTTCTTCCTTCGGAACAGCCTTGCAGAACACTTGTGGCTTACGTGGCCAAGCTCAAAGACTCAAAAATATTTGAGAAGATTGTTTTATCAAATTGCTTAAATTTTTTCTTTGTTTTGAATTTGGGTAACAGGGTGGTTTTGCCGGCAGCGTGTCCACATAATACCTGAGTTCTTCTGGGCAGGATCTGAAGCTCTTTTTGTGCCGACCAAGTTTTGCAGGCCGGCGATGACAGGGGCCAAGGAGGGACGGCAGCTGCTGTGTGTGCTGTGCTGACTCCCCTGAAAAGAAAAAAAAGACCCCCGCGGTCACCTGCGTGCAGACACTGACTTGGCCTAAAATTTCATCCTCGTCATTGGTATGTCAATTACTGAGGTCACCATAACCAACTCTCAGAAAATCCTGAAGAGGCCAAGAAAGAAAACAAAAAGCACCCACACTTACTCTCTTACCACCCCAAACCAATCCAGTTAAGTGTTTGCTCCACTGTTTTCTCCATTATATATGCTTTTATATACGGTTGCCATCATCAAGGTAGAGAACACACAATCATTTGAGCTGTTCTTGCTAGACATAAAATCACAAACATTTTCCTAGGTTGCTACATAGTGTTTATGTACAGTTAGTTGACGGGCACTATATGTCACTTGGGGTTATCATGGTCAACATGTATTCCCTTACTACCCGAAGTGTACTACAGATTTTGCTAAAACAAGTATAATAAAACCTTGATTAATAGAAACTTGACCAAACAAAGCCCTCAATTGTAGAAGAAAGCAGCAAATATCAAGGGAAAAAGGCTTTTTTAGAGATAACATTTTTTTCTTAAAGATTTTCCTGGAGTCACTAATAATTTAGTGCAATCTGCTATCCCTCCATTACCTATCCTTTTTTTCATTTAAATAAATAGCTGTGGTCTACAGCAGATAGTCATTTATGGCTAGTGGCTATTCAATGAAAATAGTGTACATAGTAGAGGCCCTTTCTAACACAGACAATATAGCCAACAATGAATAGTTTTTCTATCAAATTATTAAGCCTATGCCTAACTGCAAATCAAAATTTTAAGGTAAACCTAAGATTATTAGTTGATAAATTATAACTTGGTCCATTTCCTTAACTGTGTATGATACAAGTTGTTTAATATTTTAAATATGAAATATTTCAAATATACAGAAAAGTTGAAAGAATTATATACACTAAACACCCATATATATACCACCTAGATTCCACAGTTAATATTTTGCTACATTTTCTTTATCACATATCCATTCATCTATTCATCACTCAATTCAGCTTTTTTAAAGATTCATTTCGAAGTAAGTTTCAGGTATCAGCATACTTCACAGTGGATATATATATTTAAAGGAGTGTTTTTATAGTTTTCTTGAAAAGCTATAATTTAAATAAATGCTACTATAGTAGATAACTACTAAGACTTGAGAAAGTATAGCATATTATAACTTTTTTTTTGAGACAGAGTCTCACTCTGTTGCCCAGGCTAGAGTGCCGTGGCATCAGCCTAGCTCACAGCAACCTCAAACTCCTGGGCTCAAGCAATCCCACTGCCTCAGCCTCCCAAGTAGCTGGGACTACAGGGATGCGCTACCATGCCTGGCTAATATTTTCTATATATTTTTAGTTGGCCAGTTAATTTCTTTCTATTTTTTTTTTTTAGTAGAGATGGGGTCTCACTCTTGCTCAGGCTGGTTTAGAACTGCTGACCTTGAGCAATCCTCCAGCCTCGGCCTCCCAGAGTGCTAGGATTACAGGTGTGAGCCACGGCGCCTGGCCGCATATTATAACTTTTGCCTAAAAAAAAATCACAGTGTGTTTGCTGAGGCCTTTGTAAATATAGACTTTGCCTGGCTGAGGAAAAGACTCCTCAAGTGTTTTTCCCAATACACACTTTCCTCTGCAGAGTAGAGATACTTCTTCCTGGTTGGTGGGAAAAGCCATTATAAAAGAAGAGGCTTGGTGGCCCCCAGGCTAGACATTCTCTCTTAATGAACCCACTTCCTATGGATTAAGTCAACAAGTTATAATCTTCTTAGCCCTCAAAAGAAGGTACTGATCTCCCTCTCTTGTAACTACCCAGAAGCAAATCTGTGTCCCTACAGGGTTCTGACCTCTTTAAATATGTTTGGATGTGAAAATGTTTTGGCAATGGAATCTTCTTTTTGTCCACTAACTTTTTGTCCAAAAGGGTCAGGGTCTTCAAATCATGATGATGGAAGATCCCCTTTTTTTATTTTTATTACAGTCAGCTACCAGTCTTCTTCTCATTAGCCAAACAGGGCAAATTCTCATATCATCTCAGCCATAATTTTAAGGACAAGGGGATGATCAAACATATTTACTATTTTTTTAATTGAATTAAACTGCTACCCTCTGAAATTAAAATTCTGTGCAAGAAGGTTAAAGGAAAGTATTTGATAATTTGTTCCAGGTTTCCAAAATATGACAGCTCACATTCATATATCAGATAAATGGTTATGATGGGTTTTTTTTTTTTTTGGACATTTTATGATACAGCTTCTAAATTTGTTAGCTCCGTATTTAACCTGAGTGTGAACTTTATTAACCATGAAGATGCTCACGTACATTTGATTGTATACATGAAACACAATCATGAAGATGCTCAGGAAGGACAGAAACCCAGCACTCTATCTGGCAGTCCAGACTCTTGCTGAAACACACAAACTCCTGTCACCCCTCTGTGCCTTTGCGTATGCTGCTGCCTCTGAGACGCCTTCTCCTTCTCTTCCCCAGACCCCTTTTGGAGTGAGACCCAGTGGAAACTCCTCTGCGCAGCTCTCTCATACTCTGACAGGGACAATAATTCCATCCTGCATTCTAATCTCCTGTGCACAAGGAAGCTTTAAGGAAATCATTCAACAAAACACAAGTCTTCCATTAAGGAAGAAGCCATGTGGAAAGCCTCGGATGTGGGGGGGATAAAGCATAAAAATACTACTTACAAAGGGGAAGAAGACATCTGCTGCTACCTTAACCTCAGGCACCCCCTCCCCAGGCCCCTCTTGATCCCTTAGAAAAAGCCTAGAAATCAATTTGAGTATAGAACAACCCTCCTCTAGACCGGCCTGCAAATCGCATCTCCAGCTCCCACTGTCGATACAAGTCTGGTCAGAATCATCACTAACGTTCACTCGTGGAATCTGACGGCGGCAGCGTCTCAGGCATTTGCTGCCCGTTATATTACATAACCCAGAAATGCACACACACAAAAATTCCAAACTTAACATGGTATTTACTGGGTTTGATTGCTCTGAAGATTCCCTAAGACAAGCCAGCTAGTCTGCAATCCTATTTTAACAACGGTATTTTTCCTCACCCATTTTTCAAACACCAATGAGGCAAAAGACGCAACTAACAGTGTGCAACTAGATGCAGCCAGACAGACCTATGTCCTAACAAAACCAGAGCATCTTCTCAACAAAGGCCCTCGAGAGCCAACCAGGGAGGACTAAAAGTCGTGTTTTTAACTTCAAAACAAAGACCTATCCATAACCCACAGAAGAGAATAAGGAGTCACATGCAAGTTTCTATAGTTTCATTATGTACTAAATCGGACTAAACACTACAGTCTACCACCTTGATTTTGTCAGCCATTACAATGAAAAAAATACAGTGAAATATACTTTCTTAAAAAAAAAAAAGTGTGGCACTTACATCAGCCTTGCAAATAAACATAAGATGTTTGCTAACCCACAAAATATCACCCACCGAGGCCTCTCTCCCATAGGAGAAACCCCCACACTTCGTTCTCCTAGGAATATACCATTAACTGCCCTCAGCATGTGTGAGTGGCTAGTCACAAGTTAACTTTATAGCAATATTTAATTGAATGAATAGAACAATGTTGTGCTAATGAGGGTCAAATTGCCACCAGATGTTGCCTGCTTTTTTTTTTTTTTTAAATAAACACAGCTGTGGACATGCGCACACAGGCAATATAGAACTAACAGTAGGAGAGAAAAGTGGTTCTAAGAAAACATTTGCAGGCAATAAAGGAGAGAAAAATCTAGGGATTAATGAATTTCTATCCCACCTTTCTTTTTATTTGAAACACGTGAAAACACACTGAACTTGGTGCTGTGAATATGCTACATATAAGACATTATTTCCAAACAGTCATTTGTGAAATGGGGAACTTTCTCCCAGTGGGGGCAGAGGAGTGAGTCGGTCTGACGGGAAGCCATCAACCACCTGACTGTTCTGTGATGTCTTCCTTGCCGAGGTCCACGAACCAGCTCGGAGTCTTCCAATCTCTAGCTGCACAAGACCCTGTGCACACTTGGGAAGGCAAGAACAGAATAGAAATGAAAAGCAGTAGCACGTATGTTCTAAAACACCATAGCAGAGCCTCCTCTCATCTCTGCAGCCATGAATTATACAAGCACCAGGCAAAAAGGAAAGTCAGTGATCCAACAGCCAAACAAAACAGCAGTAATTTAAAAACTCAACAGCATTCATCTCCTGACTCTTTAAATGTGTTAAAGGGATGAGATTTCAATTCCCCTCTTCTCTCTTCCTTCCCTTTTCTGATGAAAGTATTCATGAACAGCGAAATAATAAAGAAAAAGTCGTGAAGAGGACAGAAACATCAAATGTGCAGATAATCTATAAATACAGATCTTCTTGGGTAATAACTGACAGCTGACTTTATCAGGAAATCAGAATTTTAAAATGAAACAAAATTTGCCTCTGTAAAACCTTCCATGGCTATTTCTGAAACACAGAATAAAATGATGTACCCGGTTACAGTTGAATAAAAATTATTAGTCAGTTTCTTTCAAGGGAAGTAAGGGCCATGCAGCAGAGACACTTGAGAGTGAATTTTGAATCTTAACATCTCTACAACTTCAGTGAGAAATGGCTTGGGCAGTAGGAAAACCACTCAAGCAGAGCTTTGTGATCTTGGGCATGTAATTCTTTTAATTAATTATTATTATTTTTTGAAACACAGTCTTGCTCTGTTGCCTAGGCTAGAGTATAGTGGTGTGATCACAGCTCACTGCGGGCTTGAACTCCTGGGCTTAATTGGTCCTCCCACCTCGGTCTCTCGAGTAGCTAGAACTGCAGGTGTACATCACTGCACCTGGCTAATTTTTTTATTTTTATGTTTGTAGAGATAGGGTCTCACTGTGTTGGCCAGGCTGGTCTCAAATTCCTGGCCTCAAATGATCCTCCCAGGGCTGCCTCCCCAAGTGCTGAGATTCAGGTGTGAGCCACCACACCCAGCCTCTTTCTACTTTTTAAACTCCATTTGTGAAATGGAGGAATTGGTCTGGATAAGCTTTACCATTCCCTCAAGTAATAAAAGCTGGAATTGACGAATTCACAACCACGTGTTCCCTGACATAGCCCTAGAGGGAGGAGGATGAATTCTGGGACTCTAGGAGAGCCCATCCCATCAAATGCATATAGAGGGCAATCATGAATACTTGGAATTCTCACAAGTATGAAAAACTAGCTTGGAAATCTCAAAGCAGCTTCCCTTTAATTCTGGTAGTCAATATAATAGAGCTTTTTTTTAAAACTGTTCCTGATCACTTAAAATAATCAAAGATTAGATTTCTAGTAAAAACTAGAGTCAGCATAAAATCCAACCCATTTTATAACCACGCTAGATGGGAACAGTTCCCACTGGACTTTAGTTGTGCCAGCTGGGCAGGAAGCAGGCTAGCACTCACCTTGAGGACGGTGGCCACTGTCTCCTGCGAGGCATTTCTCATGTCCTCCCCATTCACAGATAAGATTTGATCTCCCTGAATCAATCTTCCATCCAGGTCAGCAGCTCCGCCTTTCACAATGTCAGAAATAAATACTCCGCTTCCATTTCTGTCAAAACCATACAACAGTGGGATATTGGCACAACCAAATACTTCCATCGTAACACATAATGTGCGTTTGTGACTGGATACACACACATACACTCCTGTTTTCCTCCGGTTTTGTTTTCTTTAACTTTGCTTTGATGATGGTTTTTATTAGCACTTGGAGCCTCTTCGTTTTTTTTTATGGCGACATACTATTCTATGATGTTCCATGATTTCACTTATCAGTAACCTATTGATGGACATACAGGTTATTTCCATTCTTTAGCTATTGCAAACAATGTATATCTCTGCATGTATATCTTTAAGATAAATTCCCAGTGGTAGAATTGTTAGACAAAGAGAATTATGAATTTTGAGAGCTAATACATTTGATCCTTTGCAATGGAAGTTTCTGTGCTAAGGGATGTAAATGTTCCTTTCAAACTTAACCTGAAATACTGGTGCTGTATGAAAACCATTTCATCAATCCACTAAGTGATAACAAAGGAAACACCATTACTCTAAATGAAGTCTTCCCAGGAATACACATGCGCCAAAACGAGAAAGCAAACTTCGACAGTGGCTCTGTTAGTTGCTCTGCACCCAGATGTGCATTGATTTTTGTTTAGAAATGTAGGAAACTCAGCTTTTTTTAATAATTCATTTTCAGAGTGATGGTTTTATGATGCTGAAGTAAAAAAATGAGATCATGACAGCACAATGCTTGGCACAAAATCAGCACTCAGAAATGGTGGCTAATACCTTAATTTTAATATCAGCAGACTGCTGCACAAAAGCACTAGTCACCAGAGGTCTGTGAGGGCACGTAACAGATATAAAACCAGCCTGACCCAAGCCCCTTTGTCTTGTCACATCTGTACAACTTATCTTTGTGTTAAAAGGGCACATGGGCATACCTCCTTTTATGATGCTTCACATTATTGCACTTTGCAAACATTGTGTTTTTTACAAAGCAAAGGTCTCTGGCAACCCAGTATGGAGCCCTTTTTCCAACAGCATGTGCTCACTTTGTGTCTCTGTGTCACATTTTGATAATCACTGTAATATTTCAAACTTTATTGTCATTATTATATGTTATGGAGATCTGTGATCAGTGATCTTTTATGTTACTAATGTAATTGTTTTGGGGTGCCACAAACTGAACCCACAAGAGACATTAAACTTAATCAATAAATGTTGTATGTATTTTAGGGCCATGTTGGCCATATTGGGGTACCACCTGGAAATCCCACGGCCCTGTTGGAATACATACATACTAGATACCTAAAGCCAGTGAACCATGGAAACTAGACTTACAGTTCAAGATATTACTTACTTTTCCAATTGACTGCAAGAGAAATTTACTAATATCATCCTGGAACAAATACTGTAATTCTCATTACATGGGATGTAATTCTCATCCCATGGGTAGACAGTACAGACTTCAAAAGGGCAGCCTAGCCACAGGATCTACATACCTACATTTTTGGTGCAAATAATGATTTTTGAAACATCTTTCTCTTTTTCCTTTTATGAGAGATAGGGTCTTGCTATGTTGTCCAGGGTCTTGCTATGAAGTACAGTGGCTATTCACAGGCCTTATCATAGGGAACTCCTGGCCTCAAGTGATCCTCCCACTTCAGCCGACCAATTAGCTGGGACAACAGGAACACACTACCATGCTTGGCAGGACATCTTTCTTAATAGGAAACTACTGTCATGAAGAATTTACGTTTATCTCTTAACTATGTCTACTCAACTAGTTTTAACATAGTATGAAATTAACATGGTGTTCCATGTTCTTTAACTCAACACTGTATAAATCTACCTCTTGATATTAGCTGTTTCTTGAGTAGGGTTGCTTCAATTCCCCTCTGCAAATCTCAGATCTACCAGGTAATTCTACTAGTTGAAAGAATCTTGCTAGCTGTTCTCACTCTGTAAGGAAATATAATGGCCTGGGTTGATTGGGCTTGGAGTTCCATCATGATAGGATAAGTTTTTTTGTAAGACCTTGCTCAGAAATATTACCTATGTTGTTCAAATATTCATAATATCTTAGTTTTAGCAATCCCATCGTCGGTTTACATTAGGCTTTATCTTTCAGTGCCTCCAGAACTCTGAGGGAAAAGGCAGATCTTGACTTGCACAGCATGTCTTACCGTTTCCCGACGATGCTCAGGCCCAGTCCTCGGCCGGCTTTCTTCTGCAGATCCACGGGGAAAATCTCCAAGTTTTCCTCGTCCCTGTAGTGTGCCTCGTCTCTATACACCACCAGCCGCACCTTCTGTGGGGTCTGCCTCAGAGCTGTGATGGCTTCTTCGTGGCTGGAGCTCCTCAGGTCAATCCCATTAACCTAGAACAACGGGCATCCGAGATGGGCTACTGACAGCAGGGCGTCTGCCTGCTCTGTCTGCTTGAACTCCTTAAACCAACCAGTAAAGAATCTCCAGGAATTTCCAGCCATTCCCAAAGCATACAGGCGGTGACCACTAGAAGTACAAGCTGCTTCAAATACAAAGGAGGTGACCCTTTCAATCCCTCACTCCACGTAAGCACAGAGGGTGGACTAGTACACACGATGATGCAATTTTCGGCATCGATGGGGAGAGCATGTGAGCGTGCAGGGAACCAACTAGCTCACTGAAGTGACATCAAAGGGAAAGAGATATTAGTGTTTGGTCAGCATTTTTAGACTCAGTTTGCTTGTTGGATTCGATATCCTCACTCTTAACTGCTCACATCACAACTACTTCAGAACAGGTCCAGGAGGAAATGAGGGACCAGTATTTCCAACAGTGTCCAAGACCCTCTAAAGTCGCCTCATTTGAATCCGGATCCGAGCGAGCACAGACAGGACCATGTGTCAGACAGCAGCGCACTGGCAACAGCACTGAGTAAAGCCACGGCTCTGATTCTGGCCAGCCAGGCAATTCGGGCAAGGCGTGCATCCTCTCTGGGCGTCTGTTCCCTTTCTGGTTAAACGGAGACTACAGCCAATTTATTTTTTACTTAAATACTTCTACAGTGCTTGTGTGCTGGCCCTTTACGATTATTTACTCACTTAATCCCTATGTGAATCCTCTGAAATAGATACTGTTATTATTACCATTTATAGGTGAGGAAAACTGAGGCACGGCCAGGTTAAGGGACTTGATCAAGGTCACATAGCTGGTAGGTAGAGGAGCCAAGGTTTAAACCCAGACAATCTTTCTACCCCGAGTCCCTGTTCCACGCTGCCTCACAATGGGCTCTTAGAATGGGTTCCTGGATCCCCCTGCCACAAAGTCAAGTTCTGATGTTGGTTACCAAGGAGAAATCAAGGAGCAGAGTAGCCTTGGACTCAAAGGAAGGGAATCAGCGGTCATTCCCTCAAGGTCACAGGTGAGAAAAGAGCCAAAATAACAGGAAGGATGGGCCGAGGCCACAGCCAGGCAGATGGCCGAACGCATGGGATGAGACTCCCATGATGTCGGTGCCACTCCTCCTAGTCCCGCCTCTGGAGGGCCAAGCCAGTCCCTGAACCTTTGTGCCTTCATCAGTGTAAGGCTTTTCCAATTCCAACATTTTAAAAACTAAGCATCCATGGCACAAAGAACGGTTACAGAGAAAAGGGAAAAGAATGAACCCTTCAGAGAGAAGGTGGCTTCTGAGCTGCTGTTTAAAGCTGATTCTATGAGCTATGAAAATGTTTAAGCCTAATTTTCAAGCTTCTTTTCTCCTGGTATATCTTGCTGGCTTGTGTACTCACTTAGGTAAACTACATCCAGAATAACAGTGGTTAAGAGCACGGGTTTTGGATATAGATGGACCTTCAGTTCAAGTGCTGACTCCAGCTTACTGGCTATGTGAAACTCTGTGTAAATTACTTAAGCCAAGCATCTGCTATGTCATCTGTGAATCAGAGATAATAATAATTTCTACTTAGTGTTGTAAAGATTAAATGGAATAAACCCCATAAAGCATTTGACACAGGGCTTGGCACAAAGTTATATTCGATATAAGTGAGAAGTTGTTATTTTACTAAGGAATTGAAGTAACCACGGCCAGGGCTGTTTTCCTCCCAGCATGATCACTGTTACATTAGGCCTATGAATGTTTGTGAATTAAACCCACAGAACAAAGAGGAAAGCAGTATTTCTAGGAAATGTGGTCCGAGCTGACTGTTTTCCTGTATTCCGATAGATGGCACACAAGACCACTTCTGTTGCTCAATTCAAAAAAAAATAAAAGGTTACCTCCATGGATTGAGGGTAAACTTTCTAAGCCTCTAAATACCTTTTGAAAGGCCTTAACAAATATACTTTTAATTAAAGGCAGTGTCAGTAAGCTCTAATATTACTAAAGCACTTTCTACTAAATTCCAGAATTAAGGTGTCTGCTCAGATCACAGTGATCTAAGTTCACAGTTTCCATTTGCTCCTCTGCTTATCAAGACGTCACTGAATGTGCCGATGGGAGAAGGATTGCTTGTGTGGCTAGAAAATTGTGTAGTGATGGATTACGTTAAGTGCCTTCTAGAAGCACTGGATGCATTATTTATAACACTCATTAGAGAGGAGGAGGGTGGAAAAGCAGGGCTCCCTATTTGAGGAGAACAGCGTTAGGAAGCCCCCGCTGTTAATGGGAGTGTATGGCACCCCTTGGCTAGGACAGCCATGTGGGGAAATGGGTGAAGCAGGGCTTGAGAACGAGCAGATAACTGAGCTAGGGCAGCAAGTCCTCATTATTTTATCCCACCAGGAAACCCAGGCTTTCACTCTCTACTCTTTCTGCTCCCACTTGCATCCAAATAGAAGGGGATATGGCAGTCTGGGTAGGATAAGAGGAGGGACTGGTCTAAAAGGAGAACTGGAAAGAAGACATAGTCCGTGCTCATCATAGAATCATAAATTCTATCAAGCCCAAACATTATTAGACTATATCCTTGGAGGCAAAATCTGGCTTGTCTTAATTTTAACACGGGGATAGTGTGAAAACCACGGAAGGTTAGCTTGCAGAATGCAGAAGACTTTCCTCAGTGGAAAGGCCACTGTTTGGAAAAGCACTGATGTAGGGTTGCCTTGTTTCACGCTCTCAAAATCTTCCACCAAAGCTGGCCTGTCTTCTCAAGGGAAACTGCAGGCCACAGGCCGATTCTGCATCGTTACACATCTGTACACACTAGCCCCAGCTAGAACCAGGCCCAACGCGGAAACTACAGCTGCTTAGAAAGGAAACACGTTATGTGACCAAACTGAGGCTGCATTTCTCAACTGGACACATGTTACACTCTCATGCACTAGGTCCTGGCTGAAGTGAGAGAGGAGCTTACGCTGGCCATCTCTCACGAGAAGTACAGTCCACCCTGCTTGGATAATATAATTCTGCCACATGCCAGGAAATGGTTAGCTTGGTCTTTTAAATTCTCCTTCCACTTAAAACAAATTTGCTTCTTCATGTTCATCCTTACTAAGCATTCACTTGTGCATGAATACGCTTTATAGAAGAGAGCAGCTACAAAGGTTCTATCTGATAAAAACAGATGGTTTAAAAAAATCTTTACTGAGGTATAATGATATAAAATAAACCACACATATTTAAAGTGTACAATTTGATAGGTTTTAACATATGTGTATTTATACCTGTGAAGCCATCACCACACTCAAGATAATGAACATACTAGATTTAGTTTCAAGTGAAAATTAGAGTAATCTGTGGACTTATAATTAATATAAAAATCAAGGCATATATGCATCTGAATTATTTCTAATATTTAATCTATCCATCTTAAGAAGCCAATTAAGATAATACCAATTAACTAGAAAATCTAGGGAGGGAAAAACAAAGACCCCAAACTCCTCACCACTAAAAAACTGTGTTGTGCTAACGCAGTCAAGCCAACTCCCAAAGAGGCCTCGCTTATTTTTCTAACCTCATACACTTGTACGTTAATGAACGTACTGGGAATGTGGCCTAATCCAATGACGAAGCACAGTAAAGGTCTGCAGAGAAACCCTGTAATTTGGTCTGATTTTAATTTGCAGTCAGCCTGGCCTCTCCTTTAACCCCTTCTCACCTATGTTTCCTGCCCTTAATTATATCTCTGGTTTCATCTTGGGAGGCAGAAATGAACCACCAAGGGGATAAATAAAATTCGATGATGTCATTCATAACGTGCTATATTAAAGTTGCAAAGCAAAAATGCACATGCCCACTATAAAATTCTAACTATTCAATTAAATTCATGCAATGAAATAAATAAATGTTGCCTAAAGGTTTCACACCATGGAGAAAGCTCTTTAGTTCTGCCTACCAGGACACAGGGCATTGGCTTCCCATTCACCCATTCCCGAGCTCAGACCCTGCCTGCTTTGGTACTTTTTCAAAGGCTTTAACAACTTTGCTAAATGAGAGTCAATTTGAAAAAATTAAGCATTTCAATTTTTAATAAGTAACACATACCACCTAAAGGGAGAAGATTCCACATTTTTATCAACTTGAAAACACTGGTGGCAAGGCATGAACCACCCTTTGACATAAAGACTTTTTAGGATTAAGAAAATAATATTTAAGCTGCAAGAAGGTCTTTAAAATATCAGGTGCATATGTTTATGTATGTGTGTCTATACGTAAGCGGTTTTAGGAGGGAATTTAGTAAGGCAAAAAAAATCAAATTGCAGTATTATATGGTCCCATTTGATATTATAGAACTATAAGCTGTATTTTTCCTTTTAATTAAAAGAAGAATTTGCAGACAGATATAGATTGATAATCTGTCATGATTCTAAACTAGCAAATTGTCCAATGTACACTGAAAAAAAAGAATATATGTTCTGCTAAACGGGAAAGAAATCAGTGAAGACATAGCTGAGCAGAAGACAGAGAAATTGACTTTGTGGATGAGTCAGCATATTTACTGACACAAAGTTCAAGATGACATACCTCTAGTATCTGGTCACCAGCCCAAAGCCTTCCATCTCTGGCTGCTGCTCCTTCTTCATAAACTTCGTGTATAACTATAGCATCCTTTAAAAAACATTAATTTTCAACAATCACAAATGTTTCCTTAAGCAAACAACCAAACCATCGTCAGCGACCCATAATTTGCTATTTGCTAATAATGTTGTATTTTATTTGACATAAGCAAAACACACAGTCACGATATATTCAGACATGCAATCAAGCTTTCCTAAGATTATCATTTCATCCCTTTAGAACTGGCTTTGCCTAAGATTTCCTGTGAAACTTCTTCCATGTGTTTTACTGTTAACCCTGTACATTGCTGCTGTGCATGAACTTGAGGTGAACTATGTGTCATTCTTATTTACATTTTATGGTATAGTTTGAAACAGTTTTAGGTATTTATTGGTATTCAAGGATTTGGCATAGATGTGTGGCCTGATGGAGGGGGTTTGCCAGGCCTCATTACTTGGGCAATGAAAGAAAAGAACTTACTGGAATGAACTGGTGCTGGAGGACAAAGCATGGAGTAGGGGAAAGAGCACGGATAGACCTCAGCGTAAGACGGCTATGGGTTTGAATCCTGCTCTGCCATTTTATTATCTTGGGCAAATTAACTCCTCCGAACTTAGCATTCTGAGCCACCTAATTAGGACAACGATATCTATGGTAGGTAAGCTTTGTTTGAGAAAGTGTTTCATGGCTAATGAATTAAAAAATAATTTGTATCTCTTTAAATTATTATAATAACCTTAAATCTTTTTATCATCAAAAAAATAACATGTACCAATGTAAAGGACTCAGTCAATACCACAGACGGTTGCAAATCACAAGAAGAGACTGTATCCCACCCAGACTCTCAGTCCCACTCTTCAGAGACAATTACTACCAACAGTTTCCTAAGGATCTCACTAGATAATTTACATTTATACACCCAAATATTTATATATGTTTCCCATTCCAGCAGCTGTAGTTTAAAAAGAAAATTTGTGTATTTTGGTTGAGACTATTCTAAAAATACTAAATTCAGTTTGCGCATACTATTTTTCCCTCTTCCCGCTTCCTGTGGAGCAAGCAGTCAAGCTTTGAAATTCCATGCTTCAGGGATTTTTGTGGAGCTGAAAACCGAAGCAACCAGAAGTCATTGGCTGTTTCTGTTTTTAATAAAACTGAAGGGCACTGAAAAGATTATGTTGAACGGATTAAGCTAGGTGTCTTGGAGGGCTGCTGGGAGAGGAAAAAGCTTTTGAGCGGAGATTAGGAACAGAGATCGATGGGCCCCACAGTGAGGATTTGAGTCCCGCAGTGCCCAGGGGCCTCCCATTCCCTGCACCCAGCTCATACACAGCAGTTTTAAGACCCTGCAGGCAACGGTCAAGGGCTGACACCTCTAGGGTAGTCCGTAGGCATGACAGACTCCAGCCTTGAAAGAAGTCCAATGTCCTAAGCACTGGGTCTGCCAGCAGCAGGCATTCTGGACTTGAAGAGATCATGCAGGCTTGGGCAAGCATGGGCCTCATGATTACCAAGGTGGACTGATGGCAAATGACCACAGGATCTTACCAACGTCTGGGTGCTTTAAGAACCCTTTTTTTCCATCGTCGTCTTCTTTTTTCTCTCTTTGTATTATGTTTTTGTTTTGAATTTTCTTTGAAATCTTTGCAGCCAGCTTTGTTAAGAACCTTGAGAGTTAATGAGCCACCAAAATGGCTGAGGTTGAATTTCACCTTAGTCCAGAAGTATGGAGCCTCAGAATTATGTTCATAGAAAGTAAAGAAATAAGTATTTCTTGCAAAAATGTAACAAAATAGGAAAAAAAAAATTCAAACCAAACCTACTTTCTTTTCTTTTTAAGGGATAGGGTCTCATTATGCTGCCCAGGCTGGCCTTGAACTCCTGGGCTCAAGCAATCCTCTGGCCTCAGCCTGGGAGCTGGGACTACTGCATATCTCCTAGTGCTAGGCTTACTTTAAAAAAAGAGTAGGGGGGAAAAAGGTTCCTATACATATCTGGAGTAGAGAAACAATGAAAGAAAATAAGAGGTCTATAACTAGATAACCCATCTGGATTCCAAATACCTTTACAGTACTAAATACAGCATTTTCATTTTATCACTAGACAGTTCTGGAAATATTCTTCATTATAATAATTAGAGAGGAAGTCCCCAAGAGCCAGGAAAGATTCCTTGATCCAGACAATTTACTCTTTGGATTCTGCACGAGTAGATTTTAGACCATTCTTTAACTATGACTTATGAAATTTCCAGACTCAGGGAGCATTTACACTGCCAAGGGTTTGTTTCTCTGTACTATTGCAGGGGAATGGTTTGGAGGAAACTTGCTGGGTCAGTGGCTTGCCGTGATCCCTACAACACTACCAAGATCCCACCAAGGGTCATTTATATTAAGGTAGTGCAGGAAGAAGCTAATGCAGACTCATGGTAACTCCCGTGTACTAATGTTCATTTGCAAAGTTTGGTGCCCAAACACCCTATCTTCACTGGATTGGGAGAATCACACATGAAACCCAGACTATGCGTGCTTTTTACAGAGCTTCATTTTCAGCATGAATTCTTTGCTCTTGGAACATTACAATAATCAAATGGAAAATTTCTGTTCATTCATACTCAAAAGGAAGAAAAAGACCCCATGGAGTTTTGATTCCACAAAAATGGTCTAAATCCAAAACCCTTAGATACTTTCTGGTGCTCAATGAACTACCATATCTTTAGAGGAAAAATATGTTAATAGTCTCTAATGCTGAACTCACTGCCAATGATCCGTTTTTGGTCCATAATTCTTTCAGTATGAAAAACTCCCCATTTGTTTCTTTCCTTTTGCTTGACTATGGCTGTAATTTCTCTAAAAGTTATGAGTGGAAATACAAGAAAGCATGGGACACTGTGACCTGTCCATAGGAAAAGGCCACATTTCTCTCCCCGTGCCCTTGTGTTCTGTGAAGATGTGGTTCTGGGCGGTTGCATTAACAGGGGGTGCTAGAGGTGAGAGGTGGGGACCAAGAGCCAAATCAGAAATGTGGGGTGGTGAATGGAAAAGAAAAATGGATTTATTTTTGAAAACTTGTGCACTTCACAGAGGACAGAATAGTCAAAAAGATATTGGACTGAGATATTTTAGGCATCTATTTTGTAGATGAAATAATGGGTCATTAATGAAAGATTGACCTTTGTTATTTTCAATAAAAAGTTTGATCAGGCACGTGATTCTTTTCTCCTCATTGGATATCCTCCTAAATATTCCTGCTTTTGAGCTATTCAAGCAACACCAGCTCTGAGTGCCTGCTCTCCCACCAGCCTCCCTCCCTATCTCTGCATGTGTACATAGCATTCCTCCACCCAAGAATGCCTCAGTGACTCCAGCCTACCAATACCAACGATTTCTAAAGCTCATGTCTTCCAGACCAGTCTGTTAATCAACCACCCTGTGGGTGGGTGGCTGGCTTTCTCGGGAAAGGCTGTAGAGACAAATGATTTTGAGTTAGGCATCTGGAGTCAGACCTCCTCTGTCCAAATCTTAGCTCTGCTACTGCTGGCTGTGGGAAGACTATTAACCTCTCCAGGCCTCTGCTTTTTAGATGGTTTTAACAATATCAGCTACTGATAAGGCTTTCTGTACAGTACCAGCACACAGTAAGGAAGTGATAAATGATATTTTTAATAACATGTCTGTTCTCATTTAACATCTATGTGCTACAAATGCTACGGACTTCCCATCTGTGTCATTTAATCCTCATAACAACTAAGCAAGTTCAGTGTTATTCGTCTCATTTACGGTTGAGGAGGTGGAAGCTCATCAGGGTTCAGACTTGACCAGGTCTCTGCAGCTTCTAATTAGGAGATGAAATTCCAACCCGGGATCGCTGAACACCAAAGCCCGTGCTCCCGCCATGAGAGCAAGCTTCTCATCCGTTTTGAATATTTTGTTTTGCACTTACACAAAAGCTAACTTGGGGTTTTCCATATGGCATCAATTCTGTTGAAATATTGTCACCTCAACTCCTCAGCAGAAACCCTGAGGGCAAGGGTTGATCATTTTATAGAGAGGAACAAAAAGGCAACTTGTGGAAGTGGAAATCGAAGCCTTTGACTTAAATGAGGTGAGGTGATGATCTACGGCTCTCACCAGCTAGTGCCGCGGGTGACCAGGGGTCTGCACCGCATACAGCGTGGTGCGTGGGCCCCTCCCCGCCCCAGCAGAGCCCCTCTCTTAATCCCGTTCGTTACTCTTGTGTCTTTCCTTCCTTCCTTTTAGCTTTTCAGCTCTGTTTCTGTGCACCTGCATTATTCATTATGTGGTTTTTTTTCCTACAGGAGAGGGTATGAAACATTATAATAGATGCAAGTGATGAATTGATGTTCAAAATAAAAACTTGTTCAGCCCAAGCAAGATTAATTTCTATTAATTAATGGCATAACCCTGAGGATCATTTATAGATGATCAAGACTGACATACAGTCAAAAACTAATTTTCTCCTGGTAGTTGTGTGATTTTCACTGGGACAACAGACATTTAAATAAGATGGGCCCATTTCCTTACTGCCTGAAACAAGACCCACAAGTTCCTTGAGGATGTGTCTTTTTTTTTTATTATTTTTAGAGACAGGGTCGAGTTTGAGACTGTAGCCTTGAACTCCTGGGCTCAAGCTACTGCAAGAATATGCCACCATGCCCGGCTAATTTTTCAAAATTTTTTTGTAGAGACAGGGTCTTTCTATGTAGCCCAGGCCGGACTTGAACTCCTGGCCTCAAGCGATCCTCCTGCCTCAGCCTCCCAAAGTGTTAGGATTACAGGTGTGAGCCACCATACCCAGCTAGACACTTTAAATCACTCATTTGACTTGCTAACAATAGAGCTAGCAAAAAATTTAACCAGTGAGTGGAGAATCTTTTAATTGAGGAAAACCCTCTTTATTCCACAATTAGAGATAACATTAAAAAAAAAAAAAAGACAACCAGGAAGAAGTAGCTGGCTACAAAATTCATTATCTTGTTTAAGGACTTCTGTCTTCATGTCTCCATTCCTAAAAGTATTGAGGTGCGAAACTCAAAATATCAAACACTGAAAAGTTCCCCTCTAGCACCAGTCTTGCAACCATCTAACTTCCCTTTCTAGAAACAAACAGTATTAAGTTTCTTGTGTATTTTTCACAGAGATGGTCCATATACCTATATTAGAAGTATGAAGGGCTCCAAGTATTTGAAGATTACACCCTCTTTATCTGCTACCTCCTTTGTTTCATAAAATTCCACTGGAGCCA
The DNA here is from genome assembly GCA_963574885.1 of Lepilemur ruficaudatus. Classification (NCBI taxonomy): domain Eukaryota; kingdom Metazoa; phylum Chordata; class Mammalia; order Primates; family Lepilemuridae; genus Lepilemur; species Lepilemur ruficaudatus. Next base: position 2,376 of record CAUYRT010033341.1, on the reverse strand, counting down.
TCCAAGTGCCACCTCTTCTGTGAAATCTTCTCTGACTCTCTCCCCTGGTAAAATTGATTATTCCTTCTTGTGGGTCACCACTACACCTCCTAGCATTATTGGACTTATCACAGTTATCACAATTGCTTGTTCATGGATCTATGGCCCATATACTATTTCCCATCCTTGATGGAACCCTTCAGGACAGGGGCTGCTTCCAACTCATCTTTGTATCCTGGTAGGTACTTTGTATCAAGTAGGTACTCAATAGCTGTTCATTAAATGATCATTAAGAAATTGTCTGGAGTTAGAAAATGGGATCAAAATGATTCAGAAAGGGGAGGCTGGAAGGGTTGGTATATTATAATCTTACGCCAACTCAACCAAGTGCTGGGGTTTGAACGTCCCCTCCAAAGCTCAGGTTGAAATTTAATTGTCATTGTGATGGTGTTAAGAGGTAGGACCTTTAAAAGGTCCTGAGGGCTCTGCCCTCATGAATGAATTAATGCCATTATCTCGGGAGTGGGATCCTAATACAAGGAAGAAGTCTGGCCCTGTTCCCTCTCGGTCTCATGTGCTCACTTGCCCTTAAGCTTTCTGCCCTGGGATGATACAGCATGAAGGCCCTCGCCAGATGCTGGTCCCATGCTCTTGGACTTCTCAGCCTCCAGAATTGTGAGCTAAATACATTTCATTTCTTTACAAATCACTCAGTCTCAGGTATTCTGTTATAGCAGCAGAAAATGGACTAAGACATCAAGCATCTGAGGATAAATTATTAGTGACACACAACCAAAATACCTATCACATATGGATGTTAAATCCATCTGAATTTCCAGAGAATTTACTTTAGCTCAGAGGGCAATTTAAAGGAGCCAAGTAAAAGGAACTTAATTGTCAAAGAGTCCAACAAAAATCTGAGATCCCTCCAAGGGGATTTAAACTCTGAATTGCTAGAAAAGAATTTCACAACATGCAATATAGTATATCCTCAGACAGAGTCAAAGTCATCAGGCATTTTGGCCCATCAATCACCATTTTCTTTATTGTTCAAGCTGCCAACAAGTAGATAAAATAACTCATAAACATACCAATCATTCAGCAAAAGGCAATTTTATTGTCACAATAGACCCATAACACTTAAAGAAGCCATGTGTTAGAAAAATTAACTAAAGGTCTCCTGTGGGCTGAAGGATATCAATAAGCAGTACCCTTTTATGGGTGAACTATTTTAGTAAAGTGAAAATTTACATTTCTAGATATTCAGTAGATTGTTTTAACAAGCATTTTAGGACAAAATTTTGACAAATAATTACGTGTAGATACTATTATAAAGAACTATGTATATATGCCTTAATTATACTGCTTGCAGGCATGTTTTACTTAATTTTATCACTCTGGAATTAAACCCAATCTTTGCCATACTCATAAAAGTCCCTACCTGTACTCCCCACACAAAAAAATCCTAAGGGACATTTTAACTATAGAAAAGTTTCACATTAAATTTCACATTTAGGTGGAAAACATATTTACCAGTGACCCAAAAAGGGCATTATGTGTTATTACCCTGCTTTGATGGAAAAATCCCTTCTAACAAGAAAAACCCACGAGGACCAAAAGAAATATTAAAGGTATTGTATATAATAAAATGGGCATTTGTTTTTCCTTTGAATGAAATGATGGTTCAGATCTGTGGCCTTAGAGAAGGGATGCTACTTTTCAACCCCATTTAATAGAGTTCTCCTCTAGGGCTATCCCTGTTAAGAAATCATAAAGACAGCTGTGTCTTCTACACAGTAGACTACTTTCTCAGCAGGAAAGCTAAACCAAAGAGGGGTGATAAAATAGCGGTGGTGATAAAATCCTCAATCCAGTGCTATGTAGACCAAAACTGTATCTAAACCCACACTGGAAAACACATGGGTATGGATTAAGTTACTGGTTTGTGATGTCTCTTGAAGTTACAGAGTTTAAACAGAAACTGTTAGGCTAAAACTGTTAAAGCAAATCTCACTTGAACAAAGTTGATAGGCTCCAAATCGTATTTATATAAATGAAAGGATGAATGTCTTTTAGAACATGATTCTTTTCCACCCCAAATTTTCTGTGACCAATTTTTTTTTAAATAACAAAGCTTCCACATCATATTTCAATTAAAATATGATTTGAAAAAACTGTGCAGTAGTGTGTGAAAGAAAAGACTCAGGACTAGGGGGTCAGAGGAGTTACATTTTCTTTCTTTCTTTTTTTTTTTTTTTAAGAGACAATAAGAGAAAGCTTTAATGCTTCACCTATGCCCCAACTGTCATACTAAAACACTGTACTAAAACACAGTCTGCCATATTTACACTGATTCATTACCACAGAACACAATAAAATTTAGCATATCACTGTTCC
>CAUYRT010033340.1:0-27480 GCA_963574885.1 Lepilemur ruficaudatus | reverse complement strand
AAAAAAATCAATGGGAAAAATGCTCAAAATAATTAATTTCTGATTCCTTAGTTTTAAAAATAAAATTAAGGTTATCCAAGAGTGATTAACAAAATTCTGTTCTGCTAAACACTCGTAAGAGCATTCCAGCACAATTAGAGTGGCAATTTTAGTTTGGAAAACAAAATGTTATATTCATTTCTTTTTTCTTTTCTTTTTTTTCAAGACAGAGTCTCACTTTGTTGCCCAAGCTAGAGTGCCATGGTGTCAGCCTAGCTCACAGCAACCTCAAACTCCTGGGCTTAAGCAATCCTCCTGCCTCAGCCTCCCGAGTAGTTGGGACTACAGGCATTTGCCACCATGCCTGGCTAATTTGTTTATATTTTTAGTTGTCCGACTAATTTCTTTCTGTTTTTAGTAGAGATGGGGTCTTGCTCTTGCTCAGGCTGGTCTCAAACCCTGACCTCAAGTGATTCTCCCACCTCCGCCTCCCAGAGTGCTAGGATTACAGGTGTGAGCCACCATGCCCAGCAGCCATTCCATTTTCGTTATCATCTAATAGCTATCAATACCTGGGTAACCTCCGTGGCTCTTCTACCACATTTCTAAAGTAAGAATATTATAATATCTAGATTTTTAGTCTCTTGTGAGAATTAGACAAATTGATACAAATAAACACCTTCAGAAAAATTTCTAGCTTAGGGGAAAGGGAGGGAGCAGAAGGACAGAAAGGAGAAAAAAAGAATATAAATGTATTTATTACCACTGATCTGTATGTATAAAACAGTAAAGATGGTAAATTATATATGCATATTTTACCTCAACGTAAATTTTTTAAAATGTCTGGCTTATAGTAATTATCAATAATTTTTTGCTATTATGCCAAATATTGATATGATGGTGATCATCACAACTATTGATCCACTCATTAACTCATGACAGTATATAGGACACTAAACTTGAATTTAACTTTTTTCTTAGTTCTCCAATAACTAGATATATAACATGGGGCAAGTCACTTAAATCCTCTGTAAAGTGGCACTAACTATAAGGGTCTACAGCACTATCCAATAGAGCTTTCTGCAAATGATGGGGATGTTCTATAATCACACTGTCCTATATACATCCACTATTCACATCATGAGAAACTGAATTTTAATTCTAAATAGACCTACATGGCTGATGGTTAAGATGTCAAAGAAAGCAGGTCTGTAACATTCCAGGATTCTAAATTTACCTATGTTCATCAACAAAACAAACTATAACTAGAAAAAATAGTTTTTAAACCCATGATATTCCTTCATTCCCAGGAGTGGTCAGCTCTTAGGTAACATCCAAGGTTTTGAGTATTATTGGGCTGAGGTAGTCTTCCTTGTTTTCATTTATGTAATACATAAAATGACATGATAGATTTTTTCTTTATATTCTAATAATGAATAGCCACTTTTCTAATAATGTGTATGTATGTGGTTTTAATTAAGGTATTTTCAAATCTAGCAATTACATTGAAGTTGGCTCACAAAAGCACAAAGAATGAATAGACCTATGTTAATAGTGAAAAATATGGGCTTATACCGTAGTACTATTTCTACCCTGTATACTCATTACAATTACTTAGGGGTCTTTAAAAAAAAATCCTGATTTTTGAAACCTATTCGCAAATATTCTGGTTTACTTGGTCTAAAATGAAGCTGTGCATTGGTATGTTTCCAGGTGATTCAAATAGCCAGTTGGGATAAAAACCACTGGCTAAAACCACTGGGAAAGGATGCATAGCATTAATTCTCACAGCATCACAGGAATTAGAGCCATGTGTTGTTATATACATTTTGGAGTCATGTTTACCAAATCTCAGTATGCACATAATTTTCTCAGAAGCTTAGAGGGATCTTCATTTTGACAGGCACACCAGCGATTCTGATACAGAAGGAGCTTGGATTATATGTTAAGAAGTACTGCTTTAGAGAACAGTCGAGAGTTTATGCCAACTTGTTAAGCTTGGGATGAGATATGAAATAAGTAAGTGAAAGAACTTTGACCACTGTAAAATACTATATAAATCTAAAGTATTTCATATTTGTTAAATTTGAAATTATTGGCTAAATGGATTTGAATTGAGTGCAGTGTCAGAGGAGATGATGGTGCCGGTGTGAATGGTAGTGGCAGAGACAGCACATGTAAATGAATGTTATCTGGAGAGAAATAATAGGACTCATCTCTTTGCCTTTTTAGTAATGATGGATGAAGACATCATCCCTTTCCAGCTGTGACTGTAGAAATTTAGACAGGAAGGGAAGAATCTAGTTTATAGCTCATGGCAATGAAGTTTTGGATTGCTGGTTGTCTCCTAAAAGGTATTCTTAGGTGCCATTTATTACCATAGTAAATTTAAAATAGCCTAGTTCTTATTCCCAGTCTTTGCAAACCTAGACACCTTGTTTTGAATGAAAGCATATGCAGTCACTGGGTGTTATATTTTTATTAACAAAATTAACTCAATTGATGTAAACAAAGAATGCCAGTTTATCAATTTCACAATAAGAAATTGTTACTACACAGAGCATAATACTTATGTCCCATTGATTAATGAATTTTATTCCTACAGGCTCATGCAACGTGAGAAACAACATCATCTAAGGTTGCTTACTAGACATGAAATAAGAACAAAGAGAATATTTATTACACAGAGATGGTCTTATAATGGGCCAGAACATTTCCAGTCCAAGAACTAGTTTCCTTCTACTCTGAGCAGTGCTAAGATGGACACTGTCAACATTTCCTTTATGCTTCCACTGCTAAATAACCCCCTGTTTTTATAGGTAGACTATTTCTGTGGACATAGTAATGCATTTGATTAGGTGTTAGTCTTCTGTTAGCACTGACTCAATGAGTTGCAAAGAATAGACATTTTCAGATTTCCACAGGTGATAAGGAATGCAGGTTTATTACACAAGTTCAAGGAAGGAATAATTTTGTAGCTGATATCAGTCAACTGCAGAGAATTGAATTTATTTCAGGATAAAATAGTAACCCTAGTGACCTTGTAGCAACTATAGTAGTACAACAGCAGCTCTGTTGACTAGTTATATGAATGTGGCCCCAGAAGTGGTCTCCCATTATGTCAATTTTAGCATTTCCAAATGTAGTTCTGACCCAGCTTAAAAAAAAAAAATGTTCTCTTCTATTGCTCTCAGCTCTAAGTTCTAAGTTCTAATCATGATCAGTATTCCTTAAGGAAACTATGACTTGCTTGCTTCCTTCCTAGCTAACAGCAAACACCCCTCTTGGGTAGGATTCCCAGGTCATCTGTCTTCGTGAGCCATTTATCTCGTCTATGTTCAGTATATTGGTGGGTGCCTTTGTTAGAATGCTGATCTGTGGTCTCAATACAAAAGGCATGAATACTCATAAAACAATTTCCTAGTTTGGACCACTTCCTTCATAATAAGGCTGTGGACCTGTCAGGTAGTTACGTCTTCACAGTCTTTATGGTGCATACCAAATCTCACAGGCCTAGGAGAAATGTTTTTTTAAGATTCTTCATCACTCTTTTCTCTGATCAATTATGTATCAATTTTAAAGTTTAAGTCTCAGAGACAATTTTATTTCCTTTATTTACAAGTACTTGGGGAAATGTCCCTTAATACTGCAACAGAGATTAAATTACACCAACTTGTTTTAAACAGAATTGATAGATCTAGCATGAAAGATCAGATATGAAATCTGGTCAAAGTAATTAAAGAATCAAAAAAAGACTAGGAAACAATACTTACGTAAAATCCAAGATACTTAAAAATGAAAATTTTTCCAATTGTCTTTAACATTATGGTTATTATTTAGATGAGTTTTCATATGAAATAATATAAAGTCAGGTTTACATATCATAGGACAAAATAGCAATTACTATTTACAAAATAGGAAAATATGCTATTTTATTCATTAAAAGGAATTAATGAATCTCTATCATGAAGTAAAATGTCCTTCATATTCTTTATTAAATCATATAAATTTTAAAGAAACCAAGATGTGCATGAACATAAAATTTGTATATGTTCTATATTTTATAAATATTAAATTTTGAATCAAAGTCAAATGCTGCATGTAATAATATTCAATAAATTTTTTATAAATGTGTCAATTAAACTTTTAAAGGAAATAAATATTAATATCATGTATTCATTGCTATTTGAATGTTCTCAAATCACTTATTAATTATACTTCCTATGGTTTTAATTTTTATGCAGTATATCTTATAGAATATATGTCATCCTGTAAAAAAAGGCTTCTATTATGCTTAAAAGCCGACAGTCCCAGATATCTGCAACTTTGACATTTGCCATCATTGTAAAACAACTCCTGTATTTATTTCAGGATCAGGTATTTCAAGGTGTAAAGGGAAATGAGAAGTAAATTCCAAGTTAAACTTAATTGATTTTGTGTTTCACAGCACTCTCTTTCAAATATTCTACACATAAATGCTTCATGTTTTCTATTATGTGGGTGTAAATGTCAGTATAAGTAAATACTCTTGTCCCTTGGTATCCATGAGGGATTGGTTCTATTACCTCCCTCAGATATCAAAATCCATGGATGCTTAAGTCCCTAACATAAAATGACATCATATTTGCATGTACCTATGCACATCCTCCTGTACACTTTAAATTATCTCTAGGTTAATTACAGTACTTAATACGATGTAAATTTGCTGTGAATAGTTGTTACTGTATGGTTTTAGGAAATAATGACACACAAAAAAGGCAGACATGTTTAGTGCAGACTCAATTTTTTCCCCAAATATTTGACTACCATATAATTTGTATCCATGGTTGGTTGAATCCATAGATGTGGAACGCATGGATACAGAGGGCTGATTATACTCAGACTGTGAATCTAAATGTACATCCACATTGTTTGAAGATATGGTGATATTGAAAAAATGATTTTTGAAAATAGAAACAAAGGAAATGTTTTTCCTTCCAGAAAGGAACAATGACAAAAAAGTCTACCAATGATTTACTTATGATTTCTCTTCTTTGCTAAGAAAACTAAAAACGACTAAGCATGTATTGATCAAAGTCACATATTTTATAGATAGATGGGCCAGGCAAACTCGCAGTACTGCAAATCAAGGGTTCTTTTCCTTACCCCAAAGCTGTCATACTGTTGAATTTAAAATGCTATTTTCATATGGTTTTCTACAGTGGTCTAGTTTCTGTTGTAAGGTCGTTTCTATATCTATGGAGGGCAATCCTTTAGGCTTGTTACAATGTATAATACTATTAAAAAGTCTGAAAATTGATATAGAAAAGGAGAACATGAAAGCAAGTCTATGCTTTAGAATCTAGCTTTTGTCACAAATGGCGAAGAACTGGAAATGCTAAAAAGCACCCTGGAAACCTTTTCAAAGTGAAAAAGTATTTGGGTGTTGCCTAATCCTTTCTTCAAAATGTCTTTGTAGCTGGGGATTTAGGCAGATTATTAGTAAAATTATTTAATTTACCTGGCTGATATTTAATGTGAAGAAGTCCTAAAATCTGAGCTGCACGAGCCTAGTACATTTACACAAATATCTCAAAGTTTTATCTTAATAAGTGTGAAATATACAGAGAAAGGGATAAAGTGATTTTAATCCCCAAAACATCAAAAACACTTGACTTGCTACTTTACCTATTTGAAGTGCTATTATTGGAAACATACATACTTATGATTGTTAGGCTCTTCTAAACTAACTTATCATTGTTTTTAAACTGTCATGTATTTTAATCAAATTAGGAGAAAAATATTCTTTTTAATTCATCCATATCTATTTACTGTACAGTGTTCTTCATATTTTCTTGAAGATTTGCATGTCCATCTGGAATTGCATTCTTCCAGTCTAGTAAATTTCCATTAACTTTTGTGTAGTGCAGGTCTGCTGGCGAAAATTTTGCTTATTTTTTAAATCTAAAAAAATGCCTACTTTTTTTTGTTCTTGAAAGAGAGTTTTGTGGTATATAGAAATCTAGATTGATAATTTTTTGTTAGCAATTTCAAGATGTCCTCTGGCCTCAATTTTTACAAACTAAACCATATTCGATACCCAGTTTCAAAGACATAATGGCTAGATAATGACTAACATTCTGGGGTAGACTGTTTCAACTACGTTTTTCCATTTTTAACATAATTTTTTGAATGAAAGACATTTTAAGACAAATAGGAAAAATGTTTCCATATATCCTTGCCTTAAATAATAATTTAAAAAGTCAATTTTTTGACACATTTTTTTAGCAATTTGTAATCACCCACCTATAAATATAAATCACCCTTAAGATCTTTTTTTGTCTTCACTTACAAATGCAGAGTAACTTCACCTTTTTTGCAAATGATAAAATAAATTTAGTCAAAACATCACTTAATAAGTCTGATGCATTTCCAAACCACCTCACTTCTCGTCTTCTACTTTTTCTGTACTTCTCTTTTGATGCTGATAATTTGCACTTAAAATTAAATTATTTCTTCATTTGCCTTAACTTTCTCTTTTTCTAGCCTTTTTAAATCCCTTGAAAGCAGGATTCATGACTGATTCATCTGTGTGTCCATGTATTCACTTTAGCTTGTAGGAGTTCTGTGCATTTAAAAATTACTCTGCAATTTTTTGATGTATAAGAGATTGCTTTAAACTCCTTTCATGATTTTTTCCTTATAATAAAATAGCAAATTATTAGCCTGTTTATACTGAAGTATTACTGAAGGATATTATTGTGACTTCTTTTTCATAAAAGAGAAAAGTAATAGTCATGTTGAAGGTGCTTAAATTTAGAAATTATGTATGTTTGGGCTTGGCCATATATTTGTGAGTAAGTGAATTAGAACTCATTTGGTACATTAGTGAAACGTGGCCATAAAGATATTTTAATTTTAATTGTATTGCATTATTCATTTATTATCTGAAGCAAAATGAAGAAGTCTAGCTGATAATCTCTTACTAATAGAAATGGGTCTTAGAAGGCAATAAATTTATGAAAAATAAGCTCACATTACTGATATACAAAATTGATAGGAGATTGGATTATGAATCAGTGAGGATTAGGTGTGTGTTTGATTGAAAGAGGGACAGGAATAGAAGCGGAGGACACTGTGAAGGCTTGAGGTGAAGGGAAAATCTTATGTGCATGACTTCCTGAGACCTAATATTACATATCAGGCCTTCTTAACAAGAAATTGGAGAATATCTATAAGTCAATTAACAGGTCCAAAAGGAGCTATTCATACCACAACAGTAGGCACTGACATCCACCCTAAGTGGGTAATGACTTATTGTGAGCATATCCTGCCCCAGGCATTGAGAACTTGGTGCCATTTGTACTTTTTGTAAGTAACTGGTATTAAGCGTTCACCTCACACTATTCAGGCCAATGGAAAATCAAAATAGATCATCTTTGCTTTATGTGACAATGTAGAAGTTGGTTGCAACATTATATGAATGGATGAATCAATAAATGTAAACTTTTAACATTAAGCAGATGCTACAACTACTTACTTAAAAATGTATTTGGATTTGGGGGGTGGGGAGTAAACCCACGTCTGAGCAATGTGGTGGGCACTGTGGAGGGGTGGGACATGCTTGAAAAGTAGTTAGGGAGCAGAATTAGTGGTCTCAGTAGGGGAAAGGAATTCCTCATCTTGGTAAATTCACTTACAATTATTTAACTGTACACTTAAAATGGAGTAAAGGCATGATATGTGAAGTATGCCTCAATAAAGAAAAAAAATGTACTTAAGAAACCAGTGGTATCACTTGGGATCTTTCGAATATAAAGTAAAAGAAATTTGGATGTAATAGTGTTTCGTATGTTAAAGGGGTAGGGCAGGATCTCAACTTGTTGCCATCAGGGCTGTGGTCCTATTTCTCTGCCACTCTGCATTCCTTTCCTTTTAGTGTTGACTTTGGCTTTGTTCTTGGTCAAAAGTTGGCTGCAAGCAACATGTATTTTGTTCAAGTATGGAGGGAAGGAAAAACTCTCTTCTAATTACGGAAAGTATTAATAAATTTTCATTTTCAGTTTGATTGGTCCATTCACCCTCTCTTGAACAGATAACAATCTATGAATGCTATGTATCAATTGACTTAACTCAGGGTTTCTGAAAAAAAATTGGCAAAGATTAACATGATTGACTTAGACTAAACGGAATAAAGACTGATTATTTTAAAAAAGGGGAAGGAAGGAGTGTATGCTGGTTAGACATCTCAAGATTTATTGAAAGAGTCTACTACTGTTGTTTATATAATAAGCATAGATGAGACGTAAAAGGCAAAAAACATAAGTAAATCATTGTTTTATTCTATTTTTCTGCACTGAGATGCCATCTAATTTCACATTACTGACTGTATTTACCCATCAAAACTGTGAAAGTTAGGGTCATGAATTTTGGAGAGTTTTTCAAATTGTAACAAAATCTAAAAGTTAAAACTTGTAATGTTTTTTTGGTCTTAAAGGAAACATGCAAGAAAGTCTTAGTTTATTTAAAATTATTTGAAGGTATTTTTTGACATTTAGTTTGAGATGATAGAAATTATACTTGAAACTTTCTGTATACTAATTTAAAATTAGTTTAAAATTTAATAATGCCAGTATTTCCATTAATTCTTATCTCCAGGTATCTGTTTTTCAACAATGCCAGTTATGAAAAAAATGATACATTTTTTTTAAAAAGAATTAGCTATTCAGGTGAGCAAAAAAAATGTTGAAATAACAAATGACTTTTAAAAATTCACTGGAAATTAATCATATGCTTTTTAAAATGTCAGCAAAAACTTGGAAAAACAGCAAGATAATATTGTCTTCAAGAGATCCTAAAAGTTTGACAATTCTTATTCTGACAGTTTTCCTGTGGTTATTCTTTTAAAACTCATACATAGCACACATCTCCAGATGTACACAATTTGCAATAAGAAAAATATAACAGGTCAGATATATAACTTACCTAAGAAGACTGAGATATTTCAAATGAAATTTTTTTTTTAAATGGGGCTATTTTAAGCGGTTTAGTTTGATTGGGGATTCTTAAATCACAGTAGAGCTTCCTCTGGGATGGAAAAATGTCTATTGAAATTTTTCATAATTAGTAGAGGGTCTTTCAATCTAAGTGCCTTTTTATGAATAAAGCACTCTAAAATGACCTAAATTGGCTCCTCAGTACCAATTTTTTGTGTATTACAGGTCAAAATTTGCACCTTGAAACATTAGGTGTAAATTATGTAACCACATAACACATTCCATTGGTTTTAGTACTCTTTTAGAAGTTGTTACTGATTTGCCCAAACCATTTAGTGGTCTAGGCAATTGCCTGTGACCTGTGGCTTTCCTGCACTTTTTTTACTATGCAGAAATCTGTGTGGCAGCCAGGAGGAAACAGGGCTAAGACCTGTCTTAAAAAAAAAAATGTAGGTAATTTTCCTTAAAGAAAATTAGGAGAATTTTCTTTAAAGTAAAAGTGTCCTGGTTTTGGTGCTTAATTTTTTCATAGGGTAGGATTTTTGCTCTCTCTCTAAATTTTAAACTACTGTCTATGGTAATGACTTACAGTTATTAGGAAGCTGGAAGCAGAAACTGATTCACAAAAGGAAATGGATATTTCATTTATCATCTACCAAACATTTGTCTGACTTCTGCTTAGAAATTTAATATGCAGCAAGTCTTTGGAAATGATTCTATAACAATGTTAACTTCTTAATCTGTTTCTAAAACTTCTGTAGCTCCTACTACTCAAAGAAAAGTGAGCTGAATAGAAATAGATAACAAATAATAGATAACTTGAAAAGATGTCCCTTTTTAGGATGACATAAACCTTTTAGAAAGGATGCTAATAAAGTTTACCCACAATATGTCAGAACAATTATTTAACCTGAATACTTGAAACTGAACTAGCAGAGTTAAAATTAAATCAATTAAATGGAGTAGCTATTGTTTCTTGTACAGTGACTTAAATCATTAGGGAATTAAAGTTGGCAACAATTTATTTTGTACTGGGAGCGCCATAAGAAAATCTGATAAACATGAAATGTGTGGAAGATGAATAACAAACAAGAAAAGGCCAGTTGAATTTACATGGCTTAGTGTCAGTGAAACACACTGTCCTCATTGATACCAGTCAGATATTTTATAGCAGTAAAAATAGGTTCTATCAACTATCCATAGATGTACAATGTGGCCTTTATAACAATTAAATTAGTTTTTAACCAAATGACTGATTCTTTCATATTGTATAGACATAGTGTTTATTTAATTCTGAAACTTAGAGATAAAATGGTTAAAAACGTTTTAATTCCTTGGGGGAAAACATACCCTGTTATTTAATATATAGTCATTCATTATTAATCTTTCTAATTATTTCAAGGAAGGATTTATTGCATCTTCCACAAAGCTTTAACTTTTTGGTTTATAAATTGGTAAGATAAAGGACCTGATTTTTTTTCAAGTATATCAGAAAGTTAAAACCTAAATAAACTAAATAACAAGTAAACAAAAACCCTTGTAGAATAGTTTGTAAGTTCCTTTCATGAAACTCATTAAAAAAGAAGGTGGCATAGTCAATAGACTTCTTCTCATGTCATAATTTTAAGTTAGAATATTAAATACTGTATTAATGTACAGTTTTAATGATATATTATACATATATAATTAACATATTTTAAAACTGTTCTTCAAATTGAGAAATTATTATATTCTTTTTTATGTCTCAATTTGCAACTAAATTATGAAATAAACTAATAAGCCAATCCAGCTGGAATTGGCTCAAGAAGCAGCATCAAGCACACAAATTTTTTGAAAACACTAATTTGGAAAAGTAAAAATCTGTTTCTAAATTTGTAGCTTCTATTTCCTGTGATATAAAATCAAATATAGATATTTAAAATAAGTGCTTTCAAAATAGATTTGTATTTCATATTATTTCTGGTACAAGTTATATTTAGGCTTATACTAGAAAATAATTAGACGAGATCGGGCATGTTCAGGATGGTATGGCCGTAGACTAGAAAATAATTATATATATTTTTTTAAAATAAGAGTGCTCCCTTTTTTGTTAAATTCATTCTATTACATATGGAGTATTCAATGTATCTAGTTGAATAAAAATTCATTCATAGTTTCTGGGAGTATTGATGAGTTTATGCTATAAAAGAAAAAAAGTGTCATGACTATCTCCAAAAGACGGAAAAACATATCCAGCAGACATTCAGCAGAAAGGATGCTCTGTGTTCTTCAGCTGACCTTTGGAGTTCTTCAATGCTGGTTCCAGGCAGCATTTGTGATGCCTTTGTGAAGGAAACTGTGGTAGCTGAATGGGTGAATCAATAATTCAGGGTGAATCTATATACAGCTGTAGAGTTAAAAAGACCCACACGGTTGATTCTTTCATTTCTAGTTAGAATCCACACTGGGTTAAAATAAAGATAAGCATGGAAACACCAATCTCTACAACTATAAAGACTTTCATGCAAGTGTTTTCTCTATTTCTACTCTAATGCGAAAACCAGAGATACATTCCTCAACAAACTCAGAGTATACAAGATGTCATAGAACATAGCTTACTCTTAAAGATCATAAAGAAATTGACTTCTATTCATATTGAATTGAATGGTTCACATATTTGCCAGAATTGACTATCTGCCAATCCTTTTGAGCTTATTGAGAAAATACATCAAAATGGAAAATCTGATTTGGCTTTGCTTTGTAAAATTATATGATGCAAATGATTTTGAAGCTAATATCAGGATGACTTAAAAAAGTATATTTAAAATATTTCATGGATGGTATTCTTAAATGGAAATTGAAGATAAAATACTATATTATTGGCAAATCCTGACTTTTGTTAACTCCCTAAAAATCTTCCTATATTCTAATTCTACAAATTGCATCATCACAAAATAGAAGAAAAGCTACATTTTGAGGGATAGTTACTCATTCAATAAACATTTATGGATCACACATACAGAGTTCCTGTCATGGGGATTTAAGCACACATAGCTAAATCTAAAATCGTGGTTTCCTGGGGATAATATTTGGAATTGCTGAAAGCAAGTTTACATTCTTAAAATCATTCTTGTGACTTCAAGATTTTCTTTACTGGGGAGCCAGTGGCCTTAATTTTCTCAGTAAGAAGACAGTTTCAATCATACAAATTGTCAGGTGAAGGACTGTAACCACATCAAATATACTTCTCCTAACAGGTAAAAACAGTGGGCTTCTCAAGGACCTAGGCGTATCTAAACCCTGCTCAGATTCCTTTGGATATTCTCCAAAGCCTGTTGGTCCCTCCTTGTTCTGGGGAGGGCTTTTGTCTTCTTTGTATGTACAAATAAATTAACTTTATGTTATATGAGCATTCCTGTAAGCTCTCTGATTAATTTCCTATACTTTTCTTGTCTTCCATATTTGGTCTCAGATTCTAAAGCTAAGTCCTTTTGAAACTCAAAAACTATAACAAAAACATGTTTTTCTCTCCAACTTTGGGACTCTCGCAAATATAAGATGGTTTGGCTTCAGACTCATGTATGTGTTCTGATTAAAAAAAGTCATTTAGTCTTTTAATATTCCAGGCTGCAATTCTGGTTTTCCTGGGGTCAAAGAATGAGTTAGAGCCTTTGGGCCAGAATGATCAGCTGGAAATGGGAAAGGGGGACTTTCAAGTTAAACTCTGAAAATACTACCCCATTATATAACAATCACCATATTTATCCAAATTTTGACCAAAATGTATGTAGCTTATCATGAGAACATCCTTGATACTATGTGAAAATGGTGCTTATTATAAGAAGTATGTAGTAGTTTATAGAGGAGAAAGTTCTCCAAGAACAGGAGAGAACAGGCTTTGGAGAAGATCAAAAGGAATCTGAACAGGGTTTAGATATGTCTAGGTTCTTGAGAAACTCACTGTTTTCACCTGTTAGGTTAATTGGGTGTGGTTACAACCCTTCACCTGACAATTTGTATGACTGTATCTGTCTTCTCTTTGAGAAGTATGCAGTAGTTTATAGAGTGAGAAGTCAATCAATGGTTAGATAGAAAGGGGGATACTTTTTGAACTACCACTGTTCCTTCATTGTCTTTTCCATTGGTCCTCATTACCCCTTAAAAATTGCTTTAAGTATTTCTAATGGTGAGAAACACTTGGAAGATATGATACTGAAGTAGATAGTGGAAGAGAATTCAGGTGTGGACATAAACCAAAAAAAAAAAAAAAGTAAAACAAAAACAAAAAACACAGTAATAAAATACATTAAAGTGAATGATTTAGATTAGACAATAAATATTTCCCATAATTTTGGTTCTGGATGAAACTGCAGAGCTTCCTTTGTTTAGACATTTTACTCTACAGCTAAGGAGGCTGATGCTCATGCTGGCTGAGTCAGGGAAACAGAGATAATGGGTGTCTGTATCGAATATAAAGTTAGGTTTCCTGATTTTCTTTCCTTTGACAGAGAGTCATCTAGCCTCATATGAAAAAGCCAGGGGGATAAATAATAAATTGATCTTACTCTCTTTCCTTCCTCTAATCTGCTTTAGGGTTCCCTTTCCCTATTGGCCAAATGTAACCAGAAGCCAGAGGAAAAGGAAGCCAATGATAATGTAGTTCATACAGCTCAAAGACAGAGAACATGTGGATAAGAGCGGAGAATAAATCTGGTGGAGAAATGGAAATAACCAGCATGCTAGTTTTTTTTTTCTTTTTCCTTTTAAAGTTTTCCTATGAGTTTAATTTGATTAAAAACACTTTGTTGAATGTTATATTCTTGTGGCTATTTTCTTTCACAATTACATCATCTTTCAATGTATAGAGGAAATACATTTTTCTTTAGAAAACCAGGCTGACCTATTTTTTTCTTATCTAGTTTAAATGGTATAAGGCAAAGGTCTTACAAATAACTGCCAGGTACAGTGACGTCAATGATGTAGAGAAAGAAGTGTCACGTGGTAGAGTTCAACTCACCATTCTGATAAGAGTGACTTTGACAACTAATTTAGTTCATTTACTGTTGTCTTTAGAAGTAATTCTAAATATGAGGGATATTTCCCATATTCTGTAATGAATCACTTGTGCTATCTTCAAGTATTTTTATGCTTGAAAAAGTAACTGCACCACATCGCACACAAAAAAATCAAATGTTGAATACATAGGCAAGAGAAAAATCATTCCTGACCCATGTAGGTGAATGGTTTGCATCATGAATATGATGTTTTATTACCCATATCATTGTCCTAGGTTGAAAATATTTATAGGTGGTCATAAAATTAGCTATCCTTTTTCAAATATTCAATCTGTAGCATGTATGCTGCTGATCTCCAGTGGAGGCTACTACCCTGGTTGACTATTTTATATATTTTATGTAAAGAACTACTTTGGGGGGGGCTTAAAATTTACCCCACTTTAATTTTCTTTCTTGTCTTCACATTTTCACAATTTCGTATCAGAAAAAAATTCAACTTGAGAGTTTAACCAGGTTTCATTGTATCCTTTAAAATAGTTTATAGCCAAATATATTTTCATGCTTAACTGTTTTGAAAATTAAACTTAATGGACACGCATGCTTATACAGAGAAAAATAGAAAAACTGATTTCTAAGGATTATCTTAATAAGAAACTGATTTTGTCACTTCACATCTTTACCCTTCCTAGAAAATTACCTTCAATGAAGATCTTCATATCACATTTAAACAACAGAGACTATATCCTAAAAATTATGGTAAAGCAGTTCAGAATGCTTTTTAAATTTTATCTAAATTCATAATCCCATGAAGGTGAAAAAGTCTATAAAATAGAAAGAAATATACAAAACATTGTTATGTTTAATTTTTAAGTGCTATCTTAGACATGATCCTTTAGAAATCACAGCCTCAGGCAAGTGTGGCCACTTTTTTGGGGGGGAAGTGCAAAGCCAGGGTATAGATGTTAAAGAAAAAAGAAAATGACACAAAGAAAGATAAGACGCATTACTACACTGGCCTACCCTTCCCAATTAGCAATGAAATAGGACCGTGTTCAGCAGGCATATTTTCTTTAGAACAACAGTAAGCAGAAATCACACCTTAGAGAAGAATATGAAAGGGAAAAAAAATGCATTTGTTTGTTTCTCTTGCATCTCCCATTTCTCATTGGCCAAGGAACACTCCATGGAATGAAATTCCTTGAATTTCTGGGTTGTGTTGTTCTTCCACACGGCAACCACTCAGGAAGCTATAGCCTATGCTCAGCAAGGTAGTATTTCATCTAAGTAAGGAAAGGGAAGGGGAGAGGCACTCGTCGGCTAGGCAAGTGGGACTTGATGACTAGATGCAGGTGAAACTTAAACCTGGACATCAGCCAGCTAGGTGTGCTTGTCAAAGGGAAGCTTTTTCAGAAAGGAAGAGTTTAGAGACAGAATCTGAGAAAGCACAACCACAAAGTTTGTCTGATGGAAAAATAAATTAACAAAAATAATTTGAACTTCATGATGGCTTAAGAAAAAGCATTCAAAAAATATTTAGTATTTACTGAGAATCATATTATATTAGAATTTCATCTGTGCTCGGCTCTCCTATTGGCTTGTGGATATTAGAACAGAGGTTTTTTTTCTTATTTATTTTTACACCCCATATGCTTAGGTTTATAATTAATAGACACAAATATATATATATGTGCATATATATATACATATATAAACACATTTTAGTTACCAAGATATTTCAAATAATAGAGTGACAAAAATGTACTTCTATGAATATATAGTTTCTTAAGGTGGTAATTTGGAAGACATATTAAAATTTGTTTAAAAATTTGGATAATATTTGTAGGGAAAACTTACGGAAGAGCAGAATACTCACAAGGTAGAAAAATTTGGAAATTTAAGGCAGTGAGTAAATAGGTACCATTAATCATCTCATTTTACAAGGTCTTGTTGTCTATTAGTAAAAACCATGATTTATTTTATTCATTAAAAATTCATTCAACAATGTTCAAGAAATACTTACTGAATTCTATATCCTATACTGGGACTTAAGACCTAAAAATGAGGAAGACTATTCTTAACAGAATCTTAGAGGCTAATGAAGGAAAGAAGCATGTAAACAATTCATTATTCATTACAATAACTTTTAAGCGGTGCTTTAATAGATAAATAATGAACAAGGATTGCACAAGCCAGCTTTATATAGCTGCAAAATTACTCTGGACTAACTCCACCTAAAATCATAGCAACGACAAATAGAAAATAAAAATGATTCAGAACATTTGCAGTATTTCCAACATACACAGTGAAGTAAACAGAATGAAAATACTGGAATAAAATCTGGTGCATAGCATCATAGCATTGACATTGGCATAATTATAACTTAGTACACAGATTGTGATCACGTTCAGCAGGATAAATCAAAATTTCCCAACATTGGTAGAACTACAGGTGTCTGTATTTACAAGAAGCCCATATAATTTATTAAAGAAAAAAAATTAAGTTTTTATAGGCATATGCTATTTTATTGTGCTTCACTTTATTGTGCATTACAGATATTGCATATTTTACAAATTGAAGGTTTGTGATGGCCCTGAATTAAACAAGTCTGTCAGTGCCGTTTTTCCAACAGCATATGCTCATTTTGTGTCTCTGTGACATTTTGGTAATTCTCGCAGTATTTCACTTTATTATTATTGTATCTGTTATAGTAATCTGTCATCAGTGATTTTTGATGTTACTGTTATAATTGTTTTGGGACATCACAAACTGCACACACATCATATAAAATGGCAAACTTGTCAATATTGCATATGTTCTGACTACTCCTCCAAATGGCCATTCCTCTCTCTCTCTCCCTCCCCTCAGGTATCCTTATCTCCTGAGACACAACAATACTGAAATTAGGCCACTCAATAAAGCCACAACGGCCTCGAGGTGTTCAAATGAAAGGAAGAGTCCCATGTCTGTTACTTCAAATCAACAGTGAGAAATAATTAAGCTTGGTGAGAAAGGCATGCAGAAAGCTGAGACAGGCTGAACGCTAGGCCTCTCCTACCAAACAGTTATCCAAGTTGCAAATACAAAGGAAAAGTTTTTGAAGAAAATTGAAAGTGCCACTCCAGTGAACATGTAAATGATAAGAAAGCAAAACAACCTGATTGCTGATATGGAGAAAGTTCTAGTGGTCTGGATAGGAGATCAAACCAGCCATAGCATTCCCTTAAGCCAAAGCTTAATGCAGAGCAAGGCCCTAATTATCTTCAACTCTATGAAGGCCAAGAGAGGTGAGGAAGCTGCAGAAGAAGAGTTTGAAGCTAGCAGAGGTTGGTTCATGAGGTTAAGAAAAGAAGTTATCTCCATAAAATAAAAGTGCAAGGTAAAGCAGCAAATGCTGATGTAAGATCTGCAGCAATTTATCCAGAAAATCTAGCTAAGATCACAGATGAAGGTGGCTACACTAAACAACAGATTTTCAATGTGGATGAAACAGCCTTCTATTGGAAGATAGTGACATCTAGGACTTTTATAGCTAGCGATGAGAAGTCAATGCCTGGCTTCAAATGACAGGCTGACTCTCTTGTTAGGGGATAATGCAGCTGGTGACTTTAAGTTGAAGCCAATGCTCATTTACCATTCTGAAAATTTTAGGACCCTTAACAATTATACTACATTTCCTTTGCCTATGCTTTATAAATGGAACAACAAAGGCTGATAAGCTCTGTTTAGAGCATGGTTTACTGAATATTTTAAGTGCACTGTTGAGATCGACTGAGGAATAAAAAGGATTCCTTTCAATTATCACTGCTAGTTGACAATGCATCTAGTCACCCAAGAGCTGTGATGGAAATGAACAAGGAGACTAATATTGTTTTCATGTCTGCTAACACAACATCCATTCTGCAGCCCATGGATCAAGTGGTAATTTCAAACCTCAAGTCTTATTATTTAGAAAATGTAATTTGTCAGGCTATAGCTTCCATAGACGGCGATTTCTCCAATGAATCTGGATGAAGTCAATTGAAAACCTTCTGGAAAGAAATCACTGTTCCAGATGAAACATTTGTAATTTATGGGAGGAGGAGGTCAAAATATCAACATTAACAAGAGTTTGGAAGAAATTGATTGCAACTGTCATAGGTGTGGTTTTGGGGTTCAAGACTTCAGTGGAAGGAGTCAATGCAGATACGGTAGAAATAGCAAGAGAACTAGAATTAGAAGTGAAGCTTGAAGATGAGACTGAATTGCTGCAACTTCAGGATGATCAAACTTGAACAGAAGAGGAGTTGCTTCTCATGGATGAGCAAAGAAAGGGATTTCTTGAGATGAAACCTTCTCCTAGTGAAAAGGCTGTGAACATTGTTGAAATGACAACAAAGGATTTAGAAATTACATAAACTTAATTGACAAAGTAGTAGCAGGGTTTGAGAGGATTGACTCCAGTATTGAAAAAAGTCTCCTGTGGGTAAAATGCTATCAAATAGTATCACATGCAACAGAGAAATATTTCATGAAAGGAAGAGTCAATGAAAGTGACAAACATCACTGTTGTTTTGTTTTAACAAATTGCCACAGCTGCTTCATCCTTCAGCAACCACGACCTTATTACTCAGCAGCCATCAACACTGAGGTGAGACCCTCCACCAACAAGATTAGGACTGCCTGAACGCTCAGATGATTTTTAGTATCTTTTAGCAATAAAATATTTTTATTAATGTATATGCATTGCCTTTTTAGACAAAATGTTACCACACACTTAATAGACTATAGCATAAACATAACTTTTATACACACTGGGAAACAAAAATATTTGTGTGATTCACTTTATTGATATATTTACTTTATTGTGGTGGTCTGGAACTAAACTTGCCATATCTCTAAGGTATGCCTATATTTTTAGTTAGTTTTTGTATAATGAGATCTGAAGTTTCTTGGAGGATATTTTATTCTGTATTTTGATTCTGATGCCTGACAGCAAAGAAATGCCCTTGAGCAAGGAGAAAAGTAGAAGCCTTAAATTATAATTTTGGTAATATGAGATGAAAAAAATTTTTAAAAAAAGAATATACTTACACTTCTTCCTTTTTTAATAAAAGATTTAAAGCAGCTTATAAAGATGAATCAAATCAAACATAAAATAAATCTAGAGAATGAAAAGTAAAGAGAAAATAGGGTCAAAAAACATTGTAAACAGCTTAATTATTTAGATTAGTACATATTATGCTTGCCAGGAGTGGGACACAAATGCGATATTGAACTTTTGGCAGCTATTTGTGCGTATGTATGTGTGTGTGTGTGTATAAGAGAGAGAGACACACACACACATTATAAGCCTTAAATTTTAGAGTTCATAAAATAAAAGCAAACTGATTTCTGAAGGGATACATGACTACCCTTGATACTGAAATTTGCGTTTGACCATAAACCTGGTGGTATGTTTCTTAATGCAGGTTGGTGGCTTGATAGTAAAGCACAAAAATACACTTAGAGAAGGAAAGAAGAGCAAATGTAATGAGACTCAGGTATGTGACTCTCTTACGATCTAGCTTATTTCAGGGATAGATTTTGAATTATCTAAACAATGAATAAATTGCATACCCATCTTGCTATATTACTGGAATAACGGATTGAATATCTATTAATTCCGTTTCTCTCTGCTGAGCTTTTGAAAGCTTTCTATTTAGTGACGGATCTTTTAAAGTTATATTCCTTGATAGGCAGCTGGAGTCTCGCATTCTTTATAAAATAAGTGCACAGCCATGTGTTTTTAATACTCAGTTGAGCTGTGGCTAGGACAAAAATTAAAGAACTCAGTGAAAGAAATGGAGAGATAATTTACATACAATGGCATAGACCTAATTGGAGCCAATTTCTGTGATGGACAATTTTTTACTTGATGGATTTCCAAAGAAGACAAAGGGACAATTACTTTAGCCATAGCAAAAACCAAGACAAATGCACTCACATTTACACACAAACTCATACACAAATAGTAGAGCACCTAGAGAATACCAAGGTTGGAGTTATATGTTAGTTATATAACTTCTAAGATAAACTAGTGATAAAATATGCATGTGGATAATTAATTGAAGTGACTTAGATAATAAGTGGGGTACCTTTTTAGTTTTCTTTGCTGTGTTTAAAAAAATCAGATTTTTTTTCCTTGTTTTTCTTTATTTCAAAATGTTGTGGGGGTACAATATTTTTGGTTATGCTTGAGTCAGGGTTATACATGTGCCCATCACCCACATATGGTTTAAAGTATTTTTAAGCATTTGAGCATTTTTTTGTTTATTTGTTTCCCATTCACTGATAACATGTTATTGAATATCATTTGATGCAGACTCCTTCCATTACTGGCTTTATGCATAGAGCTCTGTGGATTCAACTCTACCCTTAAGGAGAATTCTAAGTCCTAGACTCTCAGGTATATTACAGGGACAATTTTCTTAAGATTACTAAGGATTCCCCTTATAATTTATGCCTGCAGCTTTAAGTATCCTTTTTTTTTTTTTTTTGGCATTTGAAGATTTTACGCCATGTCCTTCAAGAAAGCAGCAATATATTTAAAAATATTTGACAACATTTTACATAGCATTGTACAATATGTTTTCTTTGTCTTATCAGTTAGAAGTCCATTGGTGGGTCTCTGGTGTGGAAATTTTTTTGTCTTTCTGGATAAATCCTGCTTAGACATGATGAGCTATTTAACACACTTTTGAAGTTGGTTTTGAAACATTTTATTTAATATATTTGCACCTAAATTTGTAGGTGTGATTAACCTAGTATTTTATTTAGTGTTTTTTAAATACATTTTTGGAATAAACATTATATGTTTGCCTTGTAGCATTGATTAGCTAGCTCCTCCCACCTGCTCTAGCATAATTTATGTAAGTTGGAATATCTGTTCCTTGAGCTATAAAATGGTTTGTGCAGGTAGGAATATCTCCTTTCTAAACTTTTGGGAAAGCAACCTAGGCTTTCACATTTTGTTTGTGTAGATCTCTGGCTCCTATTTCAATATCTACTGAGGTTATGCTCTTATTAGTGTTACTTCCACTTTCAACCAAGATGAAGTAACAGGGGCTGGATTTAGTCTCCAGCCTGAAACCACTAAAAAAGGTAACAAAATATATGAAACAATGGTTTCCAGATATTGATCAGGCAGTAAAGAACAACGATCCTGAGAGATGGGAAATAAATGAGGGGGACCTTGTAATCACCATGGTATACTACCTGGAGAGAGTTCCCTGAGCCTTGCGCACAGGGGAAACCCCAGAAGAGCAAGGTGGTCAATCTGAATTGATGAGACAGAGTTCAGAGGCCAGAGAGACAAAGGTGGCTACAGTTCACAGGGCAGAGTACTGGGGAGAACAGAGTCACAGAGAGAGGTGGTATCAGAACAAATTCTACATATATTG
Source organism: Lepilemur ruficaudatus (assembly GCA_963574885.1). NCBI lineage: Eukaryota > Metazoa > Chordata > Mammalia > Primates > Lepilemuridae > Lepilemur > Lepilemur ruficaudatus. The sequence goes on along the minus strand of CAUYRT010033340.1, from coordinate 6,114 downwards.
AAAGGACAATATGAGGATATTATGAATAATTTTGTCAATTAATACAACTTAGACAAAATAGGAAAATTCCTTGAAAGATGAGCTACAGAGGCTCATTGAGGAAGAAAGAGATAATCTGATTTGTCCTATAACAATCAGATTTAATTTGTACTTTAAAATCTTCCTATAAAGAAAACTCCAGTCCCATATGGCTTCACCCTGAATTCTACAAAACATTTAAGGAAGTGCTAGCAAGTCTACACAAATGCTTCTGAAAAACTGAAGAGGAGAGAATACATTCCCATTTATTCTATGAGGTCAGGTTGAGAATGATATTTATCTTTTTTGTTGGTTTACAATTTATTTCAGGATTTATCCACATCTCCACAATGATAATTACTGCCATAGAATTTTACCAGCACTATTCTAGTTATTGTTTTTCTGTTTTGTTTTTTAAGATACGATGCTCTCAGGACTTTATTTTAAATAGGCTCTTTCATTTGGATTGCAATGGAGAACAGCATCTTGATGGATTTTAATTTGAAATTTCTTCAATTGTACAAAGTGGTTTGAGTTTGTAAAGTTTTTTAAAAATATATTTAAACATTTTTGTTACTTGTGAAAATCAACATTAAACCCTATACCTTATATTATAAATGTATTCAATATTGAAAAAAGTTAAAATTCTTGTTCATTAATGTTTAAGTCAATTATAACACAGCTTTTTATTTGTAATCTAATTTGAAACTGGTATAAACTTTATTTCTCATAAGTTTCTCACTTTTTTATAATCTTAAAATATTCCATGAGTTTATTAAAATACATAAAATAAAGTGATAGTCTTACAAATTATTGGTTTATAAAGTATTTTAATCTAGATTATAGTTATGAATATTAAAATTATGTAATTTTCTTTGATAATTTAGGAAAAGTACAGCCATATAGGTTATTTTCTTTCAATAAAAATAAATATACAAACAGCAAAAATGTCTATACTTGTAGAAGTCTCTTTTGGATAATTCTAAGCATGAATATTATAGGGAGAGGCAAAAAATAAACAAAGACATATTGGTAACAATCAGAAAAATACTATTTACTATACCAATACATGCCTACCTATTCTATTAATACTACATGAAACTAAATTTTAATAATCAATTTGATGTGTCTTTTTTTTCAGAAATTCTCAAATATAATAATTTGCATTTAACATGAGATTTCTAACATCATTTTAGAAAATTTTACTTGTTTTTTATTCCTGCTGGTTAATTTAAAAAAATTTAGATTGACAGATAAAATTTTATGTATTAACCATGTATGACACGAAGTTTTCAAGTATGTGTAGATTGCAGAATGACTAAATCTAGCTAATTAACATATGTATTACCTCACGTAGTTATCATTTTTGTGGTGAGAACAGTTTACATCTACTCTGTTAGCATTTTTCAAGAATATCATATATTATTAATTATAGTTACCATGTTGTACAATAGAACTCCTGAACTTATTTGTCTTATCTACCTGACATTTTGCAACCGACATCTTTTTAACACCACCTCCTGCATCTCCCCCATCTCAGCCTCTGATAACCACCATTCTACTCTTGGCTTCCATGAGATCAACTTTTTTAGATTCGACATATAAGTGAGATCATGGGGTATTTGTCTTTCTGTGCCTGGCTTATTTCACTTCACATAGTGTCCTCCAGGTTCATCCATGTTATCATCAATGACAAAATTTCCTCCTTTTTAAAGGCTGGGTAGAATTCCATTGTAAACGTTAATATATACCACCTTTTCTTTATCCATTATGACATTGTTGGATACTGGTTGATTCCATATCTTGGAAATTGTGAATAGAGCTGCAATGAACATAGGAATGCATATATTATATCTCTTCAACATACTGATTTTATTTCCTTTGGATATATTCCCAAAAGTAGAATTGCTGAATCATATGGTAGTTCTATTTTTAGTTTCTTGAGGAATCTGCACACCGTTTTCTGTAACAGTTATACAGTCTACATTCTCACCAACAGTATACAAGAGTTCTCTTTTCTCCACATCCTTGCCAACACTGTTATCTTTGATGTTTTTAAATAATAGTCGTTCTGACAGGTGTGAGCTGATATCTCATTGTGATTTTAATTTGCATTTTCCTGGTGATTACTGATGTTGAGCATTTTTTCATATCTGTTTATTAACCATAATTATAAACTATATGTCAGACACATCAAAAACAAAACCAATCATTTCATCCAGAAAATCATCATCAAGGTTTTCCTTAGATTACTGTTTCAAGTCTTTCCAAATTTATCATTTATATTAAGTTGTATAAAATATCTCATAAATATGTGTTGGACATATCATTTAATTATAAATTTTATATTTTATATATTTACTAGTTTTTAGTTTGTATTATAGTTCTAAAAATCTTTAAAAATTATGAATTTTAATGCTGAGATATTTACTAATATTCTTTTGCACCAAGTTCACACATACCATTTTGCTGATAAAAATCTTTTGTGCATTTAATTTGTAAACATTTCCTAAAAATTACTAAGCAGTTTAAATGCTATATACTTTTCTTATTACAGGTGATGCTTGAGCAACTTAGGTGCTAGGGGCACCAATCTTCCATCCATGCCCTCTGAGCAGTTGAAAATCAGCATATAACTTTTGATTTCCTTAAAACTTGATTACCAGAAGGTTCTTGTTGATTGGAAGACTTACTGATACATAAATAGTTGATTAACACATATTTTGTATGTTATATGTATTATTATGCTATTATAATAAAGTAAGCTAGAGAAAAAAATGTTATTAAGAAACTTTTAAGGAAGAAAAAATATATTTACTATTCATTAAGAGGAAGTGAATCATCATAAATGTTTTCTTCATTGTCTTCACATTGAGTAGGCTGAGGAGGAGGAGAAAGTAGTGTGGTTGGTCTTGCTGTCTCAGGGGTGGCAGAAGTAGAAGAAAATCCATGTATAAGTGGACTTGCATCATTTAAATCTGTGTTGTTGAAGGATCACCTGTGTATAGTAGGCATCTTCATAATGGCAATACTTCAAAATGCTCTGAATAAGATTTTACACCTTACCTAAAGATAAGGGTATCAGTGTGAAGAAGAAGTGCCTAATTTCAAATTTTCATAAATCAGTAACAAGCATAAGTGTTCTACCTAGCCATTCCACATATGTGAAATAGTATTGTTGTATCGTTTTTACTTGCATGGTCAGTTAGACGTGTTCTAATTTAGAATTATCACAATAAAATAGTATATTTTTGTGTGTATAAGTTTTGCAGGGGGAGTGTTTCAGAGTATCTTTCCTATTGGAGTTACTATTTTGCATTATTATTATTGAAGAGATATTTGCTTTTTGGTTTGTTTTTTTAATTAAATCAAAAGCAGTGTTTCCGTAGGAAGTTGACAATATGACAGCTCCTCCCCAAAGAAGGCCTTTTGTATGTGGAGTGGATTAACATAGATTAATTATATTTTGCAAACTAAGATAAATAAAACAACATATTAACAAATGTGAGTGCAATATTTTGAGAATGAGTTTATTTTAATGAGAAAGTCAGATTTCATTAGCAAAATGAACATTTAATTATTATCTTGAATAATATTGTGCAGAAAATGAAAAATAGTAAACCTCATTACTAGTCTACAAATGTTTTGTATAATTTTTAACTGTATGCAAAATTGATGATGCTTTGTTGTCTATAAACCAGTTGTCGCATATTTTATTAAGACGTCTGTTAATTCCTTGTAGAAAAATACAGTAAAATCAGAATGTATTTAACCTAAATGCAAATTATAGAAATTCAAATTGTAGTCATTCAAAGAAAAACAACAAAATAAAATATATATTTCTTCTTTATTGGCAGTGTACCTGCAAATTTGATGCAAAGATTTCAGGAATAGCATAAGGAAATATAAATTCTCTACCTGGAATGTATTTCTTCTTTCTCACCATATAAAAACTTTCCTTGCTCTGATCATACCTTGTTCCTAATTTTTTATATTATGTTGCCTCTGCAGAAATAAAGGCAATGAATCAGTCTGTCCTAAAATGTTTTTTAACTTAATTTTTAACTTAATATTTTAAATTTAAAAATATTAATTAAGGGGGACAGGTGTTTTTGTCACATGGATACCTTGTATAATGCTTAAGTCAGGGGTTTTGGTGTGTCTGTCACCAAAATAGTGTTCATTGTACTTAGTAGGTAAGTTTTTATCTCTCACCACATCTCCCATCCTCCTGGCTTCTTGTGTTTTTCACGTCCTTTATATCGATTTGTGCCTGTGTGTATCCATTGTTTAGCTCCTACTTATTAGTGAGAACATGTGGTGTTTTTTTTTTTTCTATTCCTGAGATATTTCACTTAGGATAATGGTCTCCAGTTCCATCCCAGTTGCTGGAAAAGACATTATTTCATTTCTTTTTATGGTTGAGTAGTACTCCATGGTATATATATATTAATACATTTACTTTATCCATTAACGGGCAATTTGGAATGTGAATTGTACTGCAATAAACACTCAAGTGCAGGTGCCTTTTTTTTTTTTTTTAAATAAAAGATGTCATTTCCTTTGGGCAGTTGCCCAGTAGTGGGATTTCTGGATTGAATGGTAAGTATGTATTTATTTCTTTCAGGAATCTCCATACTGTTTTCCATAGAGGTTGTACCAATTTGCATTCCCACCAACAGTGTATAAGCATTCCTTCTTCTCTGCATCCATGCCAGAATCTATTGTTGACTTTTTAATAATGGCCATTCTGATAGGGTTAAGGTGGTAACTTATTGTAGTTTTAATTTGCATTTCTCTGATGATTAATGATGTTGAGAATTTTTTTCATGTGTTTGTTAACCATTTGTCTACCTTCTTTTAAAAAACTTCTGTTCATGTCTTTTGCCCTCTTTTTGGTGAGTTGTCTGTTTTTTTTCTTGATTTGTTTGAGATCTTTGTAAATTCTCAACATTAGCCCTTTGTCAGATATATAGTTTGCAAATGTTTTCTCCCAATCTGTAGGTTGTCTATTCACTCTGTCGATTATATCCTTTGTTGGGCAGAAACTTTTTAATTTAATTAGGTCTCATTTATTTATTTTTGTTGTTTATGTATTTGCCTTTGGGGTCTTAGTCATAAATTCTTTGCCTACATCAATGTCTAGATGAGTTTTTCCTATTTTTTTTTCTAGAATTTTTTTATTGCTTCTCAGCTTTTTGGCTAAGATCAAGTGTAGTATCTGTTCTTCTAGAATTTTTATGGTTTCATAAAAATTTACATTTAAGTCTTTTTTACATTTAAAATTTACATTTAAGTCTTTTTTCCATCTGGAATTCATTTTTGTATATGATGAGAGATAGGGGTCCTGTTTCATTCTTCTTCATGTGACTATCCAATTTTCCCAGCACCACTTATTGAATATGGCATGTTTCTCCAGTGTATGTTGTCTGTTTTGTGAAAGATCAGTTGGTTGTAGGTAGATGGTTTAATTTCCTGGTTCTCTATTCTGTTCCATTGATCTATGTCTGTACTTTTATACCAATACCATGCTGTTTTGGTTCCTATAACTTTGTAGTATAATTTGAAATCAAGTAATATGATGCCTTCTGATGTGTTCTTTTTGCTTTAGATTGCTTTGGCTATATGGGTTCTTTTTTTGGTTCCAAATGAAGCTCAGGAGTATTTTTTTTTAGATCTATGAAATGTAACATAAGTATTTTGATGGAAATTGTGTTGAATCTGTAAATCATTTTGGGCAGTATGGACATGGCAAAGATGTTGATTCTAGCAACCCATGAGCAAGACATGTTTTTCCATTTGTTTGTGTCATTTGTGATTTCTTTCATCAGTGTTTTTAGTTCTTGCAGAGATCTTTCACCTCCTTGATTAAGTATATTCCCATGTATTTTATTTTCTCTATAGCTATTTTGAATGGTGTTAGGTCCATGATTTGACTCTAAGCTTGACTGTTATTAATATATAGAAATATTTGTGTATATTGATTTTTATAACCTGAGATCTAGGACAATCTAGGACAGTTTGACCTCTAATTTCCCAATTTGGATGCCCTTTATTTCTTTCTCTTGATATAATATGTATGTAGGCATTTTTCAA
>CAUYRT010033336.1:0-17925 GCA_963574885.1 Lepilemur ruficaudatus | reverse complement strand
GAAATTAATTGGCCAACTAAAAATATACAGAAAAAATTAGCCGGGCATGGTGGTGCATGCCTGTAGTCCCAGCTACTTGGGAGGCTGAGGCAGAAGGATTGCTTGAGCCCAGGAGTTTGAGGTTGCTGTGAGCTAGGCTGACGCCATGGCACTCTAGCCGGGGCAACAGAGTGAGACTCTGTCTCAAAAAAAAAATAAAACTAAAAAATAGAAAAAATAAAAAAAAAAAGGTTGCTTTGTGAACAACCAGTCTTCTCCAGAAGCTCCAACAAATCAAAATTCAGAACCAGACCCTGGTTAAGGAATGGCATATAAACAGCACTCGTACTGCCACTGTCCCAGCCTGTGCCCAAGGCAGACATCATTAATCAATCATAGCACTTGTCACCCCTGAGCTTGGCTCTTTCCCAGCATAGCTCTCGAGGCAATCACACACACTGATTGAAGCTGGCCCTTGTGATGAAACTTCTTTGTCCTCCTTGCACTGTTCTCTGGTGCTCCACCAGGGCTGTCTCCTTCTTGGGGCTGATGAGAAAAGTCACCAAATCCTAATAGTGTCCTCTAAGACATGGAAGAGGAACTAGATGACTGCTTCTCCCAGGTGGTGAAGTTTGAGGTTAATTCTGGGAATAGCTCCAATCCCTAGGCTTGGACTGAGTGGATTCCGTGGTTTTATGGACCCATTTGTTGTCCCTGCTATGGGCCAGCAGCACCTAGGAACATGTTAGAAATGCAGAATCCCAGGCCCAGAACACTTATTCAGAACCTGCACTTTGATGAGCTCCCCACAAGATTCATGGGCACATTAAATTTGAAAAGCACGTCCCTAGCTCACAATGTGCCTCTTTACTAACCAGGAGGAAGAGGGAGAGCTTTTAGATCACTTCCCGAAGCAGGGCAGAGGGCTGGGCGCCCACGCTCATTATTGTGGTACATGGCACTAATTAAAGGCAGCCGCAGGGCTCTTTCCTGCAAAGTCGCGAATCAACTCTGCACCTATATTAATTAGGGAGAGAAATACAGGAAGAGCAGGTCCAGGCCACAGTATGGAAAAGGCACTGGGCTGCAAGTCAGGCCACTCCAGCTCTGTGTCTAGCTTGCTGTGTGGCCTTAGGTCTCAGTTTCCCCATCTGAAAAGAAAGGGGAAAGGGGTTGACTGGATGAAGCTTTTCAAATGGGTTTCATGCCACGTGAAACTCTTGATCAAGGGGCAGCACCCAATGGGAGTTGCTAGGACTGTCAGGGAGAAATCATTCTGAGACTGATTTGACGATGCCTGCCACGGAGCAGGACTGCAGAGTTGTAGCGCCCGGGTCTCATATTTATTGCCCTACACGAGATTATTTCAAAGCCTCTTCTAGCTCACGAATGCTGCAATTCTTCATCCCCTTCGCCCCGGCTCAGCTCAAGCCCGACAGCTCCCCTAGGCAACCGCCGACCTGCCTCCCCCTCACCTGGATGTCGGGGAGAGCCTGCAGGTGCAAAGCAGCCTCCTTCTCTCCCAGGAAGAGTACAGCTCCCATGGAGGCTGGGACCCGCGCCTGTCAAAGAGAACCACCTCAGAGTTGCCGACCTCGCCTTCATTGAGCCTCCCCACCCCTTTATTGCCTCCTCCTTCCCCTCTAAGATGCAGACAAATGGGACCCAAGACAGGGTGGGGTACCCCCCACCCAAGACTAGGACCTTGGTATGATATGTTTGGATGGTGAATCATTGGAAGTCAAGAGAGCAGCAGCAGCAGGTTCCAGCTCTGTTGCAAATCTTCCTAGATGACCCTCCCCTCTGGATCTCAGTTTCCCCATCTCTCAAGCCAGGAGATCAGGCCATGAGGTAAGCATATGTCAAACCTCCATTTACTCTGCTGCCCGTAGTGTCTGGTTAGGAATGTCTTCCCTGCCCCATTCGCAGTTCATGAGGTTTCTGTGATCTAAGTCTAAGCCAATCAGTGTGCCGCATTCCCCTGGCCACAGGGATCGGGTGATGGATGGACACCTGGACCAGTCGGGACCAATGAGACACAAAGAAACTTTTGCTGGGACCTCAGGGGGAAATAATCTCTCACTCTCTTCTACTGGATTTAAATGAGAGACCATGCAAAGTTGGAGCTGCTGGGAGCCATGCTGCCACCAAGGGGAGGCGGGGGTGGCTCTCTGAGAGTGGGAAAACAGAGCCAGAAATGGAGAGACAAGAGGTTGGTCTTGGTGACAATATTTGAGCCCTGGATCGACCCTTACTTGAAGCTGGATTAGCTCCTGGACTGTTGAGTTACATGAACCAAGGAGCATCCTTTTTCTTTAAGCCTGTTTGAGCTGGGGTTTCTGTTAGTTGTCATAAACGTCCCTGCCTGGGAGTCCTGGTTCCATCCCTGAGCCTCCAGCGCTCCGTGAATGTCAGGAGGCCCCCAGTGGCTCCCAAGACTCACCAGGCTGCAGCGCTCCACCTCCCACTCACCTGGGTGGCCTGCAGGGCACTGACCAGCCCGGGCTGTGGGGGCTGTTTCCTGGCATCGATCACGACCGCCAGCCCCTTGGCGTTCCCTTGAGGCCTGTGGGTGGTAAACAGAATTGGCAGCCTAGCTGGATGGCCTGGGCTCCTCAGAGGGGAAGGACGTAATGCAAGGCGATAGAAACTGGCTGCGAGAAGCCCTGATTTATTGGCCAACGCTTCATCCTGCAAGACCGAGTCCCAGCACCGCCCTCTGGGAAGCCCTCCTGACTCTTCTCCAGGCAGAGCCACTGCCTGACCTCGGGTGCATCTGCGGTGCCTCCCGCAGCCCTGTTCACAGCCCTAATGCTCCTAACTGCAGCCCCCAGCCCCACTGCAGTGGGGGAGTCACCCTGCACCCACCCACTACCTTTGTATGGGCAAAACCCTCCTTTTGTTCAAGAATCCAGCTCCTGCCAAACAGCCATAGCCCCCCAGGAACTGGTTTCTGCTTGGTGTGGGCCAACAGTGATTCCATCCCCCTGGCTAATGATTGGTTTAGATGGGGGGGTCATGTGTCATATTTCTAGCCAAGGGGAAGTTGGGGGGCTTCTCAGAAAGACATTTTCTCTTTTAAAAAGTTCTTACAAAAGAAATAAGGCAGAGACACAGAATGATAAATTTTCTTATCAGATAAAACATTCTGAATGAGAACGTCAGTTACTTGCAGCCAAAACACCCTCCCTGGTTCAGCCACAGTGCACAGAGCTTGCAGCGGGCCACTATTCAGTTATTACCTTAGGATCCCCAGAACTGACCCAATTGTCAGGATTGGCTAATCCTGGGGTGGGGATGGGGTGGCCTCACCCCATCCTCCCAGATTGCTGGCCAGCAGGGCAGGGCAGGGCCAGGGGATCACTGTGGTTCCAGCACCCTTGGCTAATATGATGACCAGGCAGGTTTGGAAAATAACCCCCAACTGCCTTCAAGCCTCACAACCACCCAGTTCACAGACAAAACCAGAGGTGGCCCAGTGTAAGGGTGGAGCTATGGCACTGCCATTAGTGTCTGGTGGCCTGGGCAAGTTATTTCATCTCTCTAAGTCAATTTAATAATAATAGTACCAGCCCTATGGTGCCGTGGTGGGGACTGAAGAGGCCACTAATGTAAGCACTTAGTGACTGCACAGAGTAAGGGAGAGCTATTAATAAATATTTGCTATTATTACTATCCTAGAAGGGGAAACTGAGGCACAGAGCAGCATAGTGGCAGATGGTAAGAGGAGGCTCTGGGAGGTGACACCAGGTCTCTGATTTTATGTCCTCACCTGCCCCTGGCTCTGCCTGCACTGGAACAGTGATTTGTTCCCAGACCTCTCTCTGACACCAGCCTGGAGACCCCTGAAGGCCAGGCCCGATGTGAGGAACCTCTGGGTCCCCAGCGCCGCACAGCACAAAGCTGGGCCCAGAGCCAGTGTCCAGCTGATGTTCTCCCAGAGCACAAGTGGAAACACAAGCCCAGCACTCAGGAACCCAGTGTGCGCTGCACTCGACAGTTTACATTGCACCCTCCCCCTCGTCCCCATCACTTGGTGGTCAGAGCCCACCTGGTCACCCCAGGGGACCTCAGAGAGGGGGCGGGTACTGCCCCAAGGTCGATAACAAGTTTGCAGGATTCCAGGGCTCTGTCTACCATGCCGGCCACTTCCCAGCACAGAAAAGGGAGTCCCATCTGCCCCTCAGGCCAGAAAAGCCACTCCACCTGGGACAAAAGCAAGAAAAATCTCAGTGGCCAGCAGGTGGCAGTGATAGCTTCTGTGGGTTGGGGTTCCTGAAGAAGGTTCCAAAGGGTCCCATCCATCCCTCCCTCCCTCCCCCCAGCGGCAGACCTCTAAGTTGGGTTGGGACCTCTTAGCCAGTCCCGAGTGACACCACTTCTGAGACTGCCCTGGCTGGGGACTGGGTCCCAGAAGAAAAGACGGTGCCTCTTCCCCAGCCAGTCCAATGTGGGGAGTCTGCGTGCCGGTGGGCGGTGGTGTTAGAAATCAGCCCGGGCCCCTCATCATCCACTCACACTTATTCTTTCACTCACTCATTCGCACTTTCTTTTTGTTTTTGAACAAATATTTATGATTCAGATGACAGCTCAATTATCATCTCCTCAGGGAAGCCCTCCCTGATTTCCCAATTGAAATTAGCCGCCCCCCAACCCTTCTCACGCTCCAACAGCGGATCTCAAAGTGTGGCCCTGGGCCCAGCAGCACCACCAGGAAACCTGTTAGAAATGCAGATTTCCAGGGGTGTGTTTTAACAGCGCACCGGGTGAGTCTGATGCACGCTCAAGTTTGAGAACCGCCCATCTACAACATCCCGCTGTGTGCTTCACCACGCTAACCATCCTGCAAGCTGCTTGCCCAGGGTTTGTTTCTCGTGTACCACCCATCTCTCCCACCAGCCTAACAACCCTCTGATGGCAGGGACCTCGCCTGTCCTGCCTTCCCTCACGTATGGCTCAGGACCGGCTCTGTGAACAGACGACTGGACGGAAGGGTCCGGCTCCTCTCTGCTCAGGGCCTGGTCCGGGCGCTGGGCCCAGGGGGTTGAGGTGGGAGTCGAGCGGTCAGGCTGGCCCAGACCCTTACCTGGGGATGGCGCACAGGTAGGACAGTAGCTTGGTGACCTCCGAGGCTGTGCACCACGGCGCCTCCCAGGCTTCTTCTGTAGTCGACAGCAGAAGCAGGGGCCGCCCGGCCCTGTCCCGACCGCCTGGAGGAGAGAGGGCACCTGCACGGTGAGAACTTTGGTGGTGACCTCCAGGAAACTTCCTCCGTGGCCTTCAGACGCTTGCCCATAATGGTTCCTTTGCCTGGAATGCCTTTCCTCTCCTGCTTCTGTGAACTTGGAACTCTTACCCATCCTTCAAGACCCAGCTCACAAGTCACACCCTGAGAAGTCTTCCCCGAGTCTCTTCTCTGCGCAGAGGTGGCCTCCCCTCCCCTGGACCCCTCTGTGTAGGACACCCTGGGAGGAGAAGCTCATGGAATGAGCTCTGGGATCACACAGACAGGGCCTCAAGTCCCCGCTCTATACTGTCTCACTGTGTGTCCTTGGGCAAGTCAGTGCATCTCTGAGCCTCAGTTTCCTCATCTGTTAAATGGGGGAAAATATACTGAGCTTATTAGATTATTTGGAGGATTACATCAGATAGTTTCTGAGCAGCGCATAACACGTGAGAGCTCAGTGCATGGCGGTTGCTACAATGTCCTCATCTCTGTTCTCGTGGTGAGAGCGCAGCCCTGTGGCCACCAACTCGCTGTTTATTTATTCGTGCAGACTTGCAGACGTGGGTTCTCGGGTTCTCACCAGGAATCTGGGCTTTGTGCCTCACTCTCCCCGCAGGGGGCAGGAGGCCGGGCCCAGGGAGCCGGCACAGCCTCAAGCACAGCAGGGGGAATGAGGCCCAGGCCTTGGAAACCGTGCCTGTCCTGCAGCCTGGCTATGCGGCTCTGTGGATGGATGGATGGATGGATGGATACCTAGAAATCGCTTTCATGTACTCCAACTCCTTCATTGGAAAGATGAGGAAACTGAGGCCACCAGGGAGGCTTGGTCTGGACCCCAGGCCTCCAGTGCCTTCCCTTCCTCCCCTCCACCCACAGGCATCTGCGGATGCCCTGGGACCCTCCACCTCCCTCCCCTCCCCCTCCACTCTCCTCTTTGATCCCCAGAACCTGGCAGGCATGCTATCCTGGAGTGGAAAACCTTGACACTCGGGGCCCCGAATCTGGGCTCGGGCCCTGGGGGCTCCTCATCCGGGGTGGAGCCTCTTCCTGGGAGGCCTGCAGAAGCTTCTGGAAAGCCAGTCTTTTCCCCAGTCAGTAGGGCTGAGTCAGCAGCTGGGCCAGAGGATGTTTTGGTCTGAGTTGTTCCAGCTGTGGGGAAGCGACAACAGAGAAAAGGGTGTTGAGCAGAAGATGGGTTTTCTACGTGGAGAATGTTTCCTCTTCCATTGTCTGGCTAATCGCAACAGCTTACAGCCACTGCCCTCCCGCTACGCAGCAGGCGCCGCGCTAAGCTCCCTGCCTCTGGCATCTCTGTGAATCCTAAGAGTAACTCTGTGAAGTAGGCGAGCTCCCCCCTGCACAGACAGGGGGCCTGGACTCACAGAGGTTAAGTACTTGGCCAAGGTCACACGGCCCGTGTGTGGTGACGCCAGTGTCAGGCAGCTCTAACACAGTCACAGAGCCTTGCTCAATCCCAGACCCGTGAGACCTCGAGCCGCTTGACACGCTACACTGTAGTTTGAAATTGAGCCAGCCCAGGTGGGCCTCTGTCCCTTAACCAGAACCACCTTGTCACCTGATCTTATCCAGACAGCAATCCCCACGGACAGCCGAGCAGGCGGGCAGCCTACCTTGCCCCAAGCGTCTGGCTCCGTTGGGTTTAGGAGAGTAGAGTGAACACAGGACTTTCCAAGGCCCGTCGTGCTGGAGTGAGGCTTTCTCTGGGGACACAGGGGATTGCCTCTGCCCTTTTAAGAATGAGAATTTGAGGCCAGGAGTGGGGGACCCAGAGGAGGAGGTGTTTCGACTAGCGCAGGTCGTGGGCTTGGGAAGTCTCCCGTTTCCCTGCTTGGTTTTCTCCTCCGTCTTTGTTTCGGAGGCAGGAGGTGCAGGCGAAGCTGGGGACAGGCTGGGAGAGGAAGCTTGTCTTGGCGCAGGCCCGAGCTGGACCACATTCTCTGACTTTCCCAGTGGCCCCTGTGTCTTGGTGGCAGCTGGCCCTTCTGAGACATCTGCCCCAAGGCCAGAGGCACAGTCGAGTGGGTCCTCAAGGACATTGACATAGGGCCCTTCGGATGCTGCCTTGTGGTTGACGTTTCTACTCAAGCCCCAGGTGCAGGGCTCCTCCTCTGAGCTTGCCGGCTTCACACAAGCCCACTTTTCCAAGGACAGTCCTTCACTGGCCTCTGGCAGAGGCAGCATCTTCGGAGAGAAAGGAATTTCCCTAGTTCCAGATATCTCCTCTAGTGCCCCAGAAGTACGCCCACTGGAAGGCTCCACCTCCCTCCTGGGGCTCTCGCCTCTTCTCTTGTGGGAAATGTCCAAGAGAGCCACGTAGTCTCCCTCCAAGTCCCGGCTGACCACATCGTCCATCCTGAAGGCCACCTCCCCAGGCCTGGCTTGCTCCACCTTGATGAGGCCTGGATACTTGTTCCCATGGGTCCTGCCCTTACCCTCGGCCAAACTCTGGGCAAGAAACACCTGGCTGTCTGGGCACTTGGCCTGGTGCAGCTCTTGAGGGCTGCTCAAATCCAGGGCCTCTAATTGAAGGGACCCCCAGGCTGGGGAAGGGACATTCACTGCTCGGGGCCTGTCATCCACAAACTCTGGGCTGGTTATCTTGGTCCAAGGGAGAGGGGCAATCCCATTTTCCGAAGCTACCAGGCAGTTGCGTAGGGGACTTCCCTCAAAGTCGTCATTGATGGCCTCCAGCCATGCTTGGGTGAAAAGTATAGAGTAGGATGATTCGGGAACAGGCTTCTTGTCCACTGTGCAGAGGTCCAAGGAGAGGCATTTGATCATGATGCAGACAGACTGCTCCTCCTGGGGCTCGACTTGGAGGTAGAAGTCACCCTGGCGCAATAACAGGGGATTGAGGGGTGCCAGGTGGACCACAACCTCATCCCGCAGACAGAGCGGCCAGCCCTCGTGCAGGAAGAGGCAGTGTGAGTAGGGGGCCTGCGGAGAGAAGGGGTTGGCATCAGAGAATCCGGACCCGAAAGACTCCGTCCTTGGATCTGCTTCCTTCCCTCTCCCAGATGGAATCTTGAACAGGTCAGGGATGGGGGGAGGCAGTATTTGAGAGGCTCTCACTCTCAGGGGTTGCAAAGGTTGCCTCTCTTGCCTAATCGTGGCCCTGACCTTGAAAAAACTGGCTGGCCTGCTGGCCTAAGGGAGAAAGCTCAGAGCGCCAGGCACTAGCTAGCAAGCATCTCCCCCATGAAGAGCTTCCTTCTCCCTACCTATCCAAAATGTCTCCCACCCCGGCTCAGGACTTAGCCCTCTATCTTACAGCCAAGGAGACATGGGTTTGGACAGAGGTCTACACTTGTGCAAAGTAATTTGTGCAAGTACTTAATGCTTTGAGCCTCAACTTTCCTATCTGTAAATAGGAACAACAATACATGTCAGTATTACTGGATTGGTATGAGGATTAAGTGAGATTATACAGATGCTCCTCAATTTACAATGGGGTTATATTACACCCAGATAAATCCATCCTAAGTTGAAAATGTCGTAAGTTGAAATGCATTTAGTACACCTAACCTATACAACAGCATAGCTTACTTAGCCTAGTCTAGCTTAAATGTACTCAGAGCACTTATATTAGCCTAAAGTTGGTCAAGATCATCTAACATAGAGCCTATTTTATAGTAAAAGGTTGAATATCTCATGTAATTTATTGACTACTGTACTGAAAGTGAAAAACAGGATGGCTGTATGAGTACTTGATGTATAGTTTCTACTGAATGTGTATTGCTTTCACACTATCATAAAGTCAAAAGATCATAAGTTGAACCATTGTAATTTGGGGACATACACATAAAGAACCCAATACAGGCCGGGCGTGGTGGCTCACGCCTGTAATCCTAGCACTCTGGGTGGCTGAGGTGGGAGGATCGCTCCAGGTCAGGAGTTTGAAAGCAGCCTGAGCAAAAGTGAGACCCTGTCTCTACTAAAAAGAGAAAGAAATTAATTGGCCAACTAAAAATATGGAAAAAAATTAGCGGGGCATGGTGGCACATGCCTGTAGTCCCAGCTACTTGGGAGGCTGAGGCAGGAGGATCGTCTGAGTCCAGGAGTTTGAGGTTGCTGTGAGCTAGGCTGATTGCCTCTAGCTTGGGCAACAGAGTGAGACTCTGTCTCAAAGAAAAAAAAAAAGAACCTAATACAATTCTTAGCATATAATAAGTAGATGTTCAATAAATATTAATTCTCTCTTCCTTTGACAATATTTACCCTTTGAAAAATTGTGGAGATTTTCAATTTTTTAAAAAAAGTAATTTACTGCTTTTATACCATTCTCTAATTTTTAAGTAGAGGGGTTAAGGGTGAAGTAGAAACAATATTGAATGAGAAGTCAGGAAATTTGACCCTGCCCATTTATTTACTAGAAGAGCTTTTACTTTTTCCTGACCGAAAAGTCATTCTGGGCCTGAATGTTACTATTTATTTGATTATTATTTATTTATTTATTTCCCATTAGCGGGTAACAGCACGGCAGGTGAGGCAAAACTTCTAAAAATTAAAGAGAGAGAGAGAGAGAGAGAGAGAGAGAGAGAGAGAGAGAAGATGCCAGCAATTCCCTGCACAGGTAGACACAGCAAGTCATTCTAGAACAGGCTTTAACCCCAGCGATGCCTCTCAGCTGAGCCTCTCCACTGGGCTGCACAGGACCAGGGTGCAACAGTGACACCATGTGGCAGCAACAGAAACAGCAGCTCCACTGGGCTGACAATCGGTCTTTCTCTGCCCAGCTTTTGGAAAGGAGTCTGAGTCCTGTGGGCTGAATAAATTCCAGGCAATTTTACATATTAATAATTTGGATGTGTGAGTGGGAGACCTCCAGAGAGTGAGGCTGAACTTCCCACTAAAGAAGAAAGTGTTTCCTGGAATTATTAATGAAGGAAATGGTAAGATCTGACCATATTTGCACCCCACACTGATAAACGCATTCATGACAGTTATATTGGAGATCGTGCTGCCTCGGGAAAGCTTCTTATCTATAAGTCTTCATGAGCCTGTGAGTTCTTCCACCCCTTCCATGCAGACCACTGTGGTTTGCAACATGCTTTACCCCTCACCTTCTGACCAGAGGAGAAAAAGCAGCCCAGCCATCTCCTTGCAAACACCAAAGCACCCTACGGATGACAGCTATGACATCTCATCTGACTCACAGTCACTCAGGGGTGCAGGGAGCTCAGGTGTGATTATTCTGGCTTTCCAGATGAGGAGGCTGGGGCTCAGAAAGGTGAAATACTTGGCTCATAGACATATAGCTGAGAAGTGGCAAAAGCGGGACTTGTGCCTAGGCCTTCACACTTGAAGTCAGCTGTGCCTGTTCCCAAGCCCCACTCGGCTTCTTCTGGAGGTGGCTGCCTGTAGGTGACGGCGGCCAGAGAGGCAGACTTTGTGGCTGCCACACTCTCCTTTCAGAGGGATGAACAAGGAAATGGGATCATAGTAGCCAATGGCTACTGGGCGCTTACTGTGCACCAGACTATGCTAAGCCATGTGTCATTTCTGTGACTAGATGCTATGCTATTAACTTTCCCACTTGACACATAAGGAAAGAGAGACCCAAAGTGGTGACACAGACCTCCCAAGTTCATAGTGAGGAGGCTGGATTTGAACCTGAGGCACCTGACCCCAGAGGCCATACTGTTAATGCCATGTCTCTCTCCCCTGCTCTGAGGGGACACAAATTTGCTTATAATTACAATTAAATTAAATTCACTTTTTAAAAAAATGAAGATGTGGAAAGGCTATGAGCTTATCACTGGGAGAAGCGAGGAAGGGGGCAAAGCAAACGTGGTTTTAATGGTCAAATAAAGGAAGTGGGCAGCTGTGTGACTTGTCAGGGAGAAGAACTAAGGATGGGGGAGGATCTCCATGAAACAGCACCAGCCCGGATGTGTAGAAGCTGGGTACAAACATTTGCGTAGGAAGCTCCCTTCTACAATACCAGCTCCTGTGTATTGAGCTACTTCTGTGAGCCAGGCACTGTGCTCAACAAGTTAAACGGATGATCTCACTTTCCTTCTGCTCCAACCGCCTCCAATTCTGGCTCCTAAACTTGAACTCTTAGCTGCCACCTTCAATTTCTTTCTACCACTGAAATGACACACACAGTCCCCACCATTGCTTTGTGCCCCTGATGAGCTATGTCCCTGACAAGCATGTCCTGAGCGACTCACGAAAGGCTGATGGGGCCTGAGAACCTCTTTGTGTGTGTTGAGGCTGGCATGGCGGGGAGTGGGCGCCAAAGAACAACGGAGCACGGAGCAGCCAGCAAACCTGTGAAGGGCATGGGCAAGTTCCTGCAGCGGCCACTCCAGGGTTTGTCTCTGCAGGCTTCTCTCATCCTTTTCTTAAAACAGTTCCACCCTCTGACCATAGAGGTAGAGACATGGCTCAAGCCTGGCCAATCCTGGTACCCCATTCCTCTGGCCACAGTGATTGGTCCAAGAACGGACATATGACCCAAGTCTGGCCAATCAGGATTCTTCCTTGAGATTTTTTTCTATCTGCAGCTCATGGGGAAGAGTTCATTTTCCTCTCCAGGGCAGGAGATAATCCTAGAGCCTCCCTGGGTTCCAGCCTTGGGGGAACACTTAGCCTGCAAGAATGATGCTGACATGCAGGGAGAAGCAGAGACAACAGACAGACAGAGTCTTCAAGGGCTTTGATCAGTGGATCAACTCAGGTCTGAGGTCTGATCCCCCCTATCCTGGGCTGATTGAGGATTCTGTCGTTGGCAGCCAGTGAGTCCTGTCTAAAGCAGTTTTCTCTCCACTTTGCTACAGGAGAGGCCTCCTGGAGATCTGAGTTTCAAGGGAGTCACTGGGGGAAAAGCAAGAATCCTGACACCTCAAGGCCTCCAGGGAAGCTCTGGGACATTCTCTGCTATTTCCACTGAAGCTGCCCCACTTCAGCCAAGGCAACATGGTGATGCCAATGGTGCCAGCCCCAGGGCAGGCTCCCAGGGCCAGGGAACCCCCAAGGATGCCACTATTCAAGGCATCCTGAAAGTGCAAATGTAATTGACTCCTAGATGTCACAGGGTAAAGGGCCAAGTGGCCCTCCTGCTCCATTTAGGGGGCTCAGGTCTCCCTTTGGGCAAACAATGATACTTGGAAAACCACTCACAGCCCAGCTCTTCCTGGGAGACAAGACACACACCAGCCCACGTCCTTCCCTGCTTGCCTCCAGCCCTGTGACTTCTGGGAGAGCTTGTCCCCTGGCCCCATGTCCCTCCCGACTTACACAGGCTGCTTCACGCACTTGCTCACACAGGCGCTTGGCAGGGATCAGGAAATCCAGGAGGAAGCTCAGCCCGTCCCCCTGAAAGTCAGAGTCCAGAAGACGGAACACTTGACCCAGGACAGTGGATGCCGTGGCCTCAAAAGGAGGATAGAGGCCCGCCAGGGCATGCTGGATGGCCGTGTCCAGGGATGGGGGGTCCTGCAGGGGACAGAAAGAGAACATGAAAAGTGAGAGCAGCCATAATAATGGGAGTAGTGTCTACTTCCTGTGACTGTCCAGGCCCCATGTGGCTAAGAGCCCTGCTAACTCTGATCTCCTCTCTACCCTGTCCCCTCACTCACCCCTTCCAGCCACACTGGCCTTCTTTCCTGTTCCTCAAACACACTAAGCACGGTCTCACCTCAGGGCCTTTGCACTGGCTGTTCCCTCTGCCTAGAATACTGCTCCTCAAGACAGCCTTGTTCCCTCGCCTCCTGCAGGTCTCTGCCCACATGTCACTGGCTGGTGCAGTGAGGAGTGGAGCAATGCGGGAGGCATTCAGGTCAGGGTCAAAGGGAAGAGGAGGTCAGCACCACCCAAATCCCACCACCTGGCTGACCTGCAGCAGGGTGCAAAGGGAGACGAGAATAAATAAAGACTCAACAAAAAGCAAGCTTATTGAGAAGGGAAAAATCATTTTACAAATGGTGGGGAAATAAAACCGGGACTTTGAGGAGGAGGCGGAGGGCATCGCTCAATCCTAGCAAGATTCCAACGCCAGGAGGCTGGAAACAGAGGAACAAGGCTCACTCCCACCTGTGGCCCACGCAGCGCTCAGCACAGGCTGGGCTGCCATCACTGTTTCTAGAATGAATGAATGAATGAATGTAGCCGCCTTCTGCAGGAAAGAGATCCTGGCACTGCCATGGCGGTGAGCTCAGAAGCTGATGTACTGACAGGCAGGTGCAGAAAGTGCTCGTGCCCGGGAGGGGCTGTTCTCACAGTGAGGTGGGGAGAGGGGTCTTCAACTCGGCAGAACGTGGAAAGGCTCATCTGGCCAGGGGTCCTCTTCAGTCCTCCCAGCCCCCAGCAGTCAGGGTCAAACCCCGACATTTCCCATCCTAAGCAATGCTGGGGACAGCAGTGGGAAGTGGACAGGGAATTAGAGGGCCACACCTGACACTGGTGAACACAAACACACTCCAGGTCAATTAGGACAGCACCCCTCCCCTGCCACGCGCCCTCCCCGCTTCATCCGGCCTCTCCTGGGGCAGTGGCGCATCTGGCTTCCTCCCCACTGTGCAGCCTCCGGCATGTCCCTTCCCCCTAAGGGCCTCTACCTTCTTTTGCAGATGGAGCTGGACTAATCTTTAGTTTTGTTTTTGGACATTTAATCGTTCACCGTCACTTTCATGATTTTTAGCATCTCTGCATACCATCTGTACAATTAGTACTTACTATTTTTCTTCTAATGCACTCATTTTTTTTTTTTTTTTTTGAGACAGAGTCTTACTCTGTTTGCCCAGGCTAGAGTGCTGCGGCATCAGCCTAGCTCACAGCAACCTCAAACTCCTGGGCTCAAGCGATCCTCCTGCCTCAGCCTCTGGAATAACTGGCACTACAGACACATGCCATGAGGCCTGGCTAATTTTTCTGTTTTTAGTAGAGACAGAGTCTCGGTCTTGCTCGGGCTGGTCTTGAACGCCTGACCTCAAGCCATCCTCCTGATCCTCCCACCTTGGCCTCCCAGAGCAAATGCACTCACTTTTTAAAAAACTTGCATAATTGTGTTTTTAAATGGGACTCTATACATCATAGTGGTTATGAGAATGCAGCCAGATTGTCCGGGTTCAAATTCTGCTTCTGTTACTTACTGGTTGTGTGCCTTAACTCTCTGTGCCTCAGTTTCCTCATCTGTAAAACGGAGTTTGTAGTTGACTGAGACTGGATAAGATAATACGTGTAAGCTGTCTGCATAGGACTAGCATTTAGTAGGTGCCCATTCTGTAAGAACCATCACTGCTATTTTTGTGGTCATATTATAGTTATTACATCATGACCATAAATGGAAAAATCAGTGTAAACTGACAGAAATAGAATATAACTCCAAAAATAATGATGTATGGGGTGGTTTCATATTATTTTATTTACATAAATATATTTATATATTTATTATACATTTATGATTATAATAACTATTATAAATCATGTATAAGTCTATATTTATATAAATAATGTAATATGTGAATATATAATACATATTTATTATATAAAATATATATAGAGATTTTTTTTTTTAAGACAGAGTCTCATTCTGTTGCCCGGGCTAGAGTGCCGTGGCGTCAGCCTAGCTCACAGCAACCTCAAACTTCTGAGCTCAAGTGATCCTCCTGCCTCAGCCTCCCGAGTAGCTGGGACTACAGGCATGCGCCACCATGCCCGGCTAATGTTTTTCTATATAGTTTTAGTTGTCCAGCTAATTTCTTTCTATTTTTAGTAGAGATGGGATCTTGCTCTTGCTCAGGCTGGTCCTGAACTCCTGAGCTCAAACGATCCTCCCACCTTGGCCTCCCAGAGTGCTAGGATTACAGGTAGGAGCCACCACACCCGGCTCTAAAATATATTTTATTTTACCGTTTTATTTTTTACAGAAATAAACTACTTTTTAAAAGAAAAGTAAACAATGAAAACGAATAGCGCCATTAAATTCTGGGGACATCTGGTCACCTCCTGGAGGCTTGGGAGGTCCTTTCTCGTTCTCACTCCCAAATTGAGACTGCCATGCATTATGAGAAAGATATTAAAGACATCTTACCACCAGAGGAAGGCTTGAGTCCACAGAACATCATAGAATTCAGAAAGTACTGACTCTCTCACCGCGTGGCTCCATGCCATTTAGTTCCAGACTGTGACATAGCTTGTGTCCTAACTATGGTCTGCATCCCAACCTCTAGGAAGCAATGGATTAAACTATCTCTGCCTTGGCCTGCCTCAGTTTCCCCATCTGCACATAAATGGGGATCAAGTTCCTACCCTGCCTCACTCAAATGATTGTCCTAGAAATACAGGAAATGATGGCTGTAGAAGGTCTTGGGAAAAGTAAAAGGTGTTGCTGCTGCTGTTATTGTTATGTATTATTTGTCCATGAGACAAAGTTCAAGTCCCAGCCTCTATGTGAAGACATCATCCCTCTCCCAGTCCCTTCCTGCATCTACTCCCGTCACCCAGGTAGCTACCGTGCACCAGGCCCGCTACCCACATTCTCTTGCTGAGCCCACACAGTGATGTCAAGGGCTAAGCAGGAACAGCCATTGGCTGGGTGTGGTGGCTCAGGCCTGTAATCCCAGCACTTTGGAAGGCTGAGGTGGGAGGATCACTTGAGGCCAGGAGTTCGTTGAGACCAGCCTGGGCAACAAAGCCAGACCCTGTCTCTACAAAAAAAAGCTTTTAAATTAGCCAAGTATGGTGGTGGGTGCCTGTAGTTCCAGCTACTGGAGAGGCTGAGGCAGGAGGATCACTGGAGCCCAGGAGTTCAAGGCTACAGTGAGCTATGATTGCATCACTGCACTCCAGCCTGGGTGACAGAGCAAGACTGTGTCTCTGAAAAAAAATAAAATAAATGAGGCTGGGCACAGTGGCTCACACCTGTAATCCTTGCACTCTGGGAGGCTAAGGCAGGCAGATCATTTGAGCTCAGGAGTTCAAGACCAGCCTGAGCAAGAGCAAGACCCCGTCTCTACCAAAAAATAGAAAAAATTAGCCAGGCATGGTTGCGCATGCCTGTAGTGCCAGCTCCTTGGGAGGCTGAGGCAGGAGGATCGCTTGAGCCCAGGAGTTTGAGATTGCTGTGAGCTAGGCTGACACCACAACACTCTAGCCGGGGCAACAGAGTGAGACTCTGTCTCTAAATAAATGAATAAATGAATAAGAAAGAAACTGAGGCTGATCTTGCCCAAGATCACAGAGAGGAAGAGAAAGACAGAGTCGGGATCCAACCCAGATCTGGGCCAGCCACATCCTCCCTCCTTGCCTGTCCCCTGTTCCCTCCTCTGCCTGGAAGACCTGGGAGACACCAGCCTGGGGACTGGCCTGCCCAGCTACCTCCCCTTCCCTGCTTCTAGTGGGGCCTAGAGAAGCTGTTTACCTCGCGCAGAGCAAGGCTCACAGACTGGGACGGCCTTGGCTTCCACACAATTGGCTCAGTTTGCCACACACTGTTACCATTTAAGGGGCAGCCAGTAAAAAGGAAGAATGTTCCGAGTTAACAGGACTCCGTGCTCTTGGCCAGCGCATTACCTGCTGCAGGCCTGAACCCCAGGGGCTCATAAGCTGTCCAAGAATTCAAGGAAGCAGCACACGGTGAGGGGGCCCTGGAGGCTGCAGGAAGGAACTCAGGCCACCCTTATTCCCAATCAACCAGGCAGCCCAGCCTGGGACCACGGGAACCCAGCGCCAGACGTGGGCCCCTCCAAATGATTCCCATGAAACTTAATAGATATGTTTCCATTCCTTCCTGGTGAGCGCAGCCCAGCCTGGCTAGGCCTTTAATTGTTCCTTGACAGCGGCCAAGGCAGGAGACAGCGGTGTGTGGCTGGGAAAGAAGGGTGGGGGACTAGCCCGAGCCCCCTCCCCTGCACCCAGCGCCAGAGAAGGAGCCCACCAAGGGGACAGGCAGAACCACTCTGCATCGCTGGCCCCTATAGGATGCTCATGACCTTCTGGACTGACATGGGGAGCCTTGTATGGTGCCAAGGGACACAGAAAACTGTCTGTTCACAGTGGCTATGTCTGGGCATTGTCTTTGCAACAAGCTGCTGTTGTTATTATAATCTTATACTTATTAAGTAAAATAAACAAATATAAAAAGTACAGGTGGAGGATGCCTTTTTACCTATGTACTCACTAAGTGTGCCTGTCACCACCTGCCCAAATCAACAGACAAAAGATTTTCACCATCCCAGAAAGAGGCCCCTTAGGAGTACCTACACTTCTGAATATTTCTGTTTTTGAAAAACTTTCATACACTATGACCAGTAGTATGCATAAAAACACGTAGAAGCCTAGAAAAAAGTCTAAGTCAACATTAAATAGGTGTTAACTACAGTTGCCCCCGAGGGCTGTGAGGGCAGGGGCCTCGTAAGGCAGTTTTTAAATTTTCTTCGTAGTTTGTTGGATTTTCCAAACATTCTGTAATGTAACCAGCTTGTATAGCTTTTATAATCAGGAGGGAAAAAGAATAAAAGTGTGTTTGTGTGTGTTTTTAAGGCTGGTTCCCTTTTTAAATGGTCTCACCAGATGTTGTTAGCTGGGTCTTCTGAGATGTGGACTGAACTTTTCTTTTTTTTTTTTTTTTTTTGAGACAGAGTCTCACTCTGTTGCCCGGGCTAGAGTGAGTGCCGTGGCGTCAGCTTAGCTCACAGCAACCTCAAACTCCTGGGCTCAAGCAATCCTTCTGCCTCAGCCTCCCAAGTAGC
>CAUYRT010033335.1:0-14007 GCA_963574885.1 Lepilemur ruficaudatus | reverse complement strand
CCAAGATAATTAATTCCGGAAAGCAAGTGATTGATCTGTGATCAATATGAGCAAGAATCCTAGGAGGATTGATTTTCTGCTGTCGGATTTGGCGATCTCGTTCTGCGTTCTTGGCTCTTGATGTGCTTTTGGCCAAAGAATAACCAGACACAGCAAAGTAAGGCAAGCACGAGGTGAAGTTATTGAGGGGGATCAACATGGGATTATAGAGCAAGAGCAAGATACAGGTTTACAGAGCGAGATGCACACTCCACGGATGACAGCCCAGATCCCTTGTTGTAGTGAAAGAGATTGGTTATGGTCTGGGCCTTGTTTTTACAGTGTCTGAATAGGGATCTCCGCGTGGTTCAGACGCCGTTGTGGAACCATTTGATGGACAGCTGGGAGTTATATGACCCGAGTCTTCCTGCACATGCAGATTCCTCATGAGCCTCTCTGAAAGCCATGGCAGGGGGCTGGTGAAATGCAATGCGGATTTAAGCTAATGACATGATAATTAGCCATAGGTTGTTCTAAGTCACCTTCCAGACTCTGTTGTACCTATGCAGGTTGGCCCATGGGCTAGACAGTCCTCTGCATTCCTGTGCAGTTGGGTGGTAAGTTCTGACTGATAGATCAGTAGGGCATTCTCTCCTCCCCCAGGTATGGCAGTCCCTCGGGACAGGAGCAAGGTGGGGCAGCACCAAGACGAGGGCCTGGGGCCCACTGTTGTCCTTCTGCCCAGGTGGGGCAGTTGCGTGAGGTGGCACCAAGGCAAGGCACCGCTTTCCTCCCTGGGAGACCCGGAATCCCATGCTATATACCTAACACTGCCAACTCTCTCGTGCTCATTATACCAGAACACAGGGAAGACGGAAAGAGGAACCGTCCTGGGCTTCTGAGGATGCAGATGCCAGGGGATGGGGATGGGTCTTCTGCTGAAAACAGTGTTGGCCTCCCCAATTGTCCAGTTAGAGATATATCTCAAGTTTTTTTTAATTTTAATTTTTACTGTTTCACAATTGACTTGATTAGCATTTTTGAAAAGACTTTCTTTTAATGTAATTTACCTTTCCGACATTTGTTTTTTATTTTCAGGAATCTTATCAAAAGGAGTAGAGTGATTTAGATTAAATGTACCGATGAAATAGGATTAAAAAGAAATATTAAAATGTTTCTCTTATCCCCTCAAGAATATTTTCCTCTGCGATGTAGAGTTACCGGGCATTTTTCAAAGGACAGGGATGCTGCAGGTGAGTCCAGGTGCCGGGCAGGGTGGGAGGGACACTGACCTCAGCGTCCGCAGCCCTAGTTCTGCCCAATGGCCTTGGCAAGTCACGCACCCTCTGGGCGTGGCGTGTTCACGTGTGAAATAGGGGCCAGCATACCTGGGATCACAGAACTGAGGGAGAAATAGCATAAGGCAAGACAACGTTAGGAAAGTACTTTGGAAATAACAGTTACCCAAATGCCAGGCAGTTTTGTTCCCTGCCACCCTGTTGCCACTTGCTCAAGCAGCGATGTGCAACCGCCTGGAGTGCCAGGAGAAAAGGACTCGGTTTAATTTGGTTTCCTGATATTTTCAGAAGTTTAATGAAAAGTCCTCATTGATGCAGCCCTTCTGACAGATTTCTCTAAGCTCCACCGGGCCTCTTGCCTGCCTTTTCCGTGCCAAGCTAGGCAACCTTTCCTTGGTGTCAAGGGGGTGCCTTGCTAGGTTTCTTCTGGATAAAGTTGCTATTTTTTCCTTTATAATTAAAAAGTCATTTGTGGAGAGACGATGGAAACGATGTAAATATCCAGTTCCTACCAAACCTTGACCCAGTGGGTCTAGCGTCTGGCATCAATGCATGTCTGATTCCCGCACCTCTTCTGTGTGCATGGGTGGGTGCTCTGCTATAAGGAAGAACTTTCCCTCTCCTTTGTTCATTGATTGTTTATTTATTTATTGGCATCCACGTGAGTTCATGGACTCCGGTTCTATGCAACGGGTTATAATTCATTACTATCATTTTATTTTGATTTTCCAATTATCCCCACTTTGGCCAGTAGGAGCCCCCGTCTCTATCCTGTTGACGCATGCCTTCATTCCTTGAGTTTTCTTCACTTCCCGGTACAACAAGCCATTTGCCCTTCTTGGTTGAGTCTCGTGATCCATTTTGTCCTGTAGGAGCTTGGAATTCTATCTATGTAGAAGGCAACAGACAGGACAGGAGCTTTGATCAAAGGTAAAAGACAGCTCCTGAGTAAAAGGGTGGCCCAAGGCACCTCCTTGCTGGATCTCTGACGAACTGCTGAAGAAATAGGAAAAACAGAAAAGACTCCACAAGAGTGCAGGAAATTTGGGAAGAGTTCCACGTGCATATTAGAAATTCAACTTCCCTTCTCAAAAAACAGCAGCGTCCTTGGAAAGTAGGTGGAAGAAATTTCATCAGAACCCTTTAAACTACAGGAAAAAGAGCCAATGGTGAAAGCAGGACATTTATTCATTTGACAAATATTTATTGAACATTTACTATGTGCCAGGCATCTCCTGTGTAGTGAAGGAAAGAGACAAACATCTCTTTCCCTACGGAACTTGCAGCCTAGCAGCGGGGAGAGAGAAATGAAATGGAGTCTGGGCTCGTCCTCATGGAACGAAGATTTGAAGGAGTTTAGGGAACAAGCCTGGGGCTGAACGTTCCAGCGGGCGCAGCAGCCTCAGGCAGGAGCAAAGGGCGGGCATCCAGCCCGTCCAGGGCAGAAGTACAAGAGGGTGAAGGTAGAGGGATAGCTTGAACCTTCAGAATATGTACAATTGCCACATCACCTTTTTAATGACTTGTCTTTGTACCCAAGAATAACCCAAGTATGGCTGCAGTGGCTCACACCTGTAATCCTAGCACTCTGGGAGGCGGAGGCAGGAGGATCGCTTGAGGCCAGGAGTTTGAGACCAGCCTGAGCAAGAGTGAGATCCCGTCTCTACTAAAAATAGAAAAATTAGCCAGGCGCGGTGGTGTGCGCTTATAGTCCCAGCTACTGTGGAGGCTGAGGCAGGAGGATCTCTTGAGCCCAGGAGTTGGAGGCTGCAGTGAGCTATGATGGTGCCACTGCACTCGAGATGAGGGTGACAAGGGTGAGACTCTGTCTCAAAAAAAGAACAAAGAACGACCCAAGTATGGCCAATCCCTACTCGAAAGCGTGTGCAGGCACGCGGGTGGGATCGTGTACCTCCAGCCACAGCACAGCCAGGTTTCTGAAGGCCTCTGTAGGTGGCAACTGAGACAGACCGTGCCTTCCTCGGTCTGACTCACATAAAGGAAGAAGGCTATCTGGAGAGTCAGTGACTGTGGCTCTTGCTCCAGGGCCTCAGGACATATATGCCACCAGGCAAGACTGCACATTCTCATCGGGCAATCTGGCACTTTGGGAGTCTGGTGAGTAATTTACTTTTGGAAACTCCTCATTGTGTATTTTCGTCGACATCTCTTTTAACAATCAGGTTACCCAACCAGGGCATAATCTGTGTGGGTCAGAAAGGCCCTTTGTTTCCCACAAGTGATTAAGTGCCCAGCTTTGCAAAAGCATCGTCAACATCAAGCGGGCTGCAGAGCTCCATCTCTCTTGCCAGCTCCATCTTCCAGATTCCTTCCGCGGCCCAGCTGGGGCCACTGCCCGCTCCCCGCCGCGCTGTTCCCATGCTGCTGGTCTCAGAGGATGCTTTCCTCCTCTTAACAGAGACAGCCCTTCATTCTGCAAACGTGTGGTTTCCCACTGACACCTAATGGGGGAAATCCCACGAAACACACAGGACCTGGAAGACAGTTCGTGCCATGTTTGTTTGGCCTATTCTCACCGACGGACTTTCCCTAAAACCTCTCTTGTTTTCCTTTCAGTTTCATTGTCCTTTGGCCAGTCCTGCTTCTTTGACTAAGGCCATTTAACATGGGTGACTGCTCACCCTAATGGGTCCTTGTGAAGCACAAAACAAAACCAGAATTATTCTCATTTCCCCTCTGTTCTTCCTCTTGGAACTGTTCCTAGCTCCTGGGCTCTGGTGGCTTTCTGAGGCTGAGCGGGAAGCTCAGAAGCTGCTCCAAGATTTGTTCACCTGGTGTCAGAAATAGATACTGCTGGATGGACCACTTCACTCTTGGCTAGTTTCTGAAACTCTCTAAATCCCAACTTACCCCTGCTTTTCTGGGAGCTGTGGCTGGCTGGGACGGGAGCAAGGAGTCTCTCGCCTGAGTCAAGGGGTATAAAAGCCAGAGGGAGAGCTCAGGTGCAAGAGTGTCATCCAAGAAGCCAGGATTGTCTGGAGAGTGATCAAAATAAGCGTCTAGGAGCAATTATGCCAGTCGGGTGTGAAGCCAGGTGTCCAGGGTCCAGGGAAATGTAAGCCACGCGGGAGGTCAGAGCTGATTGTTTGCAACAGCATCTGCAACTTGAACTTGCCCTTATGGCTGGTGATGTGAGTGGATGGGTTTGCCTGTTTATAAATTTTGGGGACGTGCGTGCAGAGACTTCCAATGAGATTATCTTGTCTTGCCAGGAACATCTGGATGTTGGTTCTAACAACTGAAGTATCTGGGATTGAGTTTTGGCTGAGGGTCTCATTAGTAGGGCTTGACCACGTGCTTTCCCCTGGAGCGAGGAAGGACCCTGGCAGGAATGGTGCACCCTGAGCTGTAGCGAGAACTGGGTCCCCGGCTTCAGATCTGTGATTCTCAATGGGTAGAGAGTGACTGGTAATGTCTGGAGACATTTTTGATTGTCATACTCAAGTGGGGGTCCTACTGGCATCTAACGGGTAGGGTCAGGGATGCTTCTAGACACTCGGCAATGTGCACAGGATCATCAGTGCCCTGAGAGGGGAAAGAATTAGCCAGTGCCGGGGTTGAGACACTTGCCTAGATTCTAGGACTTTCTATGTCATAAAGTAGCCACCAGGAGGATGCTCAGCCTCTCTAGGGTCTAGTTCAAGGTCGAGGGGACCCTACCTGTTGAAAGCAGAGGGTATACACTCCACGTCATAGCATCTTGTGCACACCTTGCTCATTTGAGACAGAAGTCCTTGGCTTCAAGAAAATGTGGAACTAAAATATTGTTATTCATTCCCACAACCCCTAGGTTTTACCTTCAAGGTTCCAAGCTCTCTGCTGAGAGCTCGTTATTGTCCCAGAGACAGAAGCTTCTTTGTGATGCGTCTACTCATAGCTTCCCTGGGAAACGCAGGAGTCGCTTAGGAAGTTTTCGGGGCTGACTACTTCACCCACTGTGGCTGTAATCTCGAACTCTCGCTGTCTTACTTAGATAGCAGCTTAAAAGGATATTGTTCTGCGAGTCAAGAAAAAGTCACTCTGCTTTTCTCGCCCCAGTTTGCCCTCCTGTAAGATGGCTGGTTCCACAGATGACCTCTAAGCTCTCGCCGTCAGGCTCTGATTCTGAGACCAGCGCTGGCAGGGAAGTCCGTAAAGCCTCATTCAGCCGTTCTCTTGGGATCACGAGCGTGTGTGTCACTCCTTGTTTCTCCTTAAAATGAGGAGACCCCGGGGATCATCAGTACAAAAGGCATATTTGTGTTTTCCTGGCTCTGGAGAGAATGTTCCTGATCCAGGAGGGAGGGGCTGGGGAAAGCCTGGGGACCCTCTGGGCCTGGGAGTGACAAGCGCAGCCGACACCCCTCCCCTGCCCCAGGCCTCGCCCTGGGGGCGGGTGACTCATCCTCCACGTTCCCGGCCCGCCTGTCCCACCCAGCTCTGTGGGGACTAGGGTTGCCAGGGAACATGGAGGATGCTAATCAAATTGGAGTTTCAGCCCGACAACGCTTTATATATATATATATGTGTATATATATATATATATATATATATATATATATATACACATGTCCTAAATACTGCAAGTTTCAGCGGAAGTACGCCTCCAACGGTGCAGATTGTTTGCGGAGTGTGACAGCCTCTGCCGGGAGGGGGACGGAAAGGAGCGAACGGGAAGCGGCAGCCCAGCGGGACTACCCCTGGAGCGCTGGGCGTGGACTTTGCAGCCCGCTCTGGCCTTCCCCTGTCTGCCGCACGTGGCCGGCAGGAAGAGGGGTGGCTTCCCTGGGAGGGAAAGCAAGTTCGAGTGCACGGGGCACGCCAGGGGGTTCCCCGGGGATGGGCGGGGAAGACGTGCACATTCGGCCTCCTGCAGCGCCTGCGCTCAGCGCCGGCGGGGGGGGGGGCCGGGGCCAGTGGTGCGTGCGGGGAGCCCTAGGGGCGGGCTCTGGGACTCCCCGGTGAGGCTGGAGGCTGCTCCTGCGAGGACACGTGGGGGAGGAAGCCAAGGGGCCTCCAAAGGCTGGTTGGCCCGGCAGCCTCAGCCCTTGCAGCTGTAAGGATTCTTGAAGCTCTCAGACCCCATGGCCCGTTTGATTATAAATATGTTTTTTTTTTTAATTCTCCGTATACTATTCTGAAATGCAAGCGCAACATCTATTTTTAAATCTACGCAGTGCTGCAAGCATGACATGACACATCAGTGGCTCCTATATCCTGTTCGTGCGATTTTACAAAACTGTCAACAACTCTTGGCCAAGTTACAAACAACACAAAAACCAGTCTTCCCTTGATCAACAACAAAATGTACTAGAAAATTCGGTGTACTTATAACCGCGGGGGCGGGGGGGAAACTTGCATTTGTCTATAAAATGGAGTTATGTTCTGGGCTGAGATAGTAATTACTTATAGGTTTTTCACCTACGCGAATGTTTCGCTGTCTATTTGGAAATCATCCAGGACATGGGATGATGTTTGTGGGGCTGAAGTAAGCGAAGTAGAATGTCTGGTCACCCTGACCGTTACATTTTAGTGGTGCTTTTCCAATTATTGTAATACTCCAACCATTTCCCCCAAGGGAGGAGAGAAGAGAGGAGACCAAACATTTATTAATTAGCTATTGATGTTGGCCAAGTTCTATGTATTGCTGGTTACGACTTTTTATTTATTCAAGTCTTGAGACACCTCTAATTGGTGCATACTCTGATACCCATTTTACAGACAAGGAAAGTGAGGCTCTGTGATTCTCAGACAGAGTGTAGGATGGAAACAAACACAAAGTTTATTTACTCTCTCCGACGGGAGGGAGGGCACAGGGCCAGAAACGAGACTGTTTAACAGGGCGGGCTGAGGCGGGCGGGGCAGTTGTGACCGTAGCCTGGTTAGCGGAAGACAGCGGAGAACCTGCGTGTTGGCCTTTGCCGTCTCTTTTCTTCTTGCTAACGGGGCGTGGGGCGTTGGTGCCGTCTCTTCTTGAGGAAGCAGGGGACGCTCTCACTCCCGCTGTCCGCTCGGGAACTTTCTCGAGGCCGTTTCAGCAACACTCAAAAACACCTTTCGCAGGCAGTGGATCTTAATGTGCGTTTGCCTTCTTCTGTTTGCTCGGCTTCCTTTAGCTGCCAGGCAAACATCTCTGCAGGAGAGAGATCCAGGTCGCTAACCTTAGGAGCGGAGTCCAAACCGCGCTAAGCGGCTGCCAGTTAGACGTTTGTTTTTCTAGTTGGCCCGTTAGTGCGACTGTCCTTTCACCGATGAATTTATGTTTTTGAGAATGATCCTTACTTTCTAAAAAAGAATTTTCAATAGTAAATACTTTACATTGTCAATCGCACGTTGTTTCTGAGCCGAGCGTTACTGACGTTTCAGGTGGGCGAACTGCCGGGAGGAAAGTCACCGCCCAACTCGAAACCCGCCGTTGGGGCGTCGGCCCGCGGTCAGCGGCCGGTGGTGCGGCCGCCCTTCCTTTGGTTCGGATGTCGGTCCCCGGGCCGCCGGCCTCCGGGCCCGGCCTCCGCCCTGCCGCCGGGCCTGCGCCTGGCTTCCTCGCGGGGCTGAAGGAGGCCTCCGCAGCGCTCGGAGCCTTGGTCACGGTCGTGGGCAAGAACTCCCTGCCTCAGTTTTCTTCACATGTTACCTACTTACCCTCAGGACGCTGGATTTTTATTTTTTATTTATTTATTTTTTTGAGACAGAGTCTGACTGTGTTGCCCGGGCTAGAGTGCCGTGGCCTCAGCCTAGCTCACAGCAAAGGATGCTGCATTTCTTTAAAAAGATCCTCGTTTTTGCAGCTTTAATCCAGCCCTGGATCAAACCCAGGAACTGCGCGAGCGTCCCTGGGGCGCCCCCGTTAAATTTTACTTCGCTCTCCCTGCCTGCCACCTAGCGGCCAACAGCGGTAATGACGGGCCCTGCGCCGTCTGGACGGTCGACGGGGCGGACCCGCCGCCCCTCCCGCCCTGGGTCGGGGGAGTGCTCACGCACGCCTCCGCGCAAACACCGGATTCGGATTCAGGGGTTGAAAAGTCTAAATGTCCTTCTACATGCCGCCTCGGCTTCCCTCACTTCTCTAGCAGAGCACAGCTTGCAGTTTTAGATAGCCCGTCTGTCTGAAGCCACTGCAAAGGAACTTTATTTAATTCATAAAAAGTTAAATTAAAATATAAAATAAAATGATAAAATAAAATAATTAAAATAAAATATTTAAAAAGACTTTAAGCTTCTGGGGAGGCATCCTTGCCTCTGGAGCCCAAGCCGCAGTGTTCCCGGTGGCTCCAGCTCCTGGAGGAAGCCCTTGTGCCCCTGTAGAATCTTAGACGCTGATAGCTGGAGGGGGCCTTGCAGATTATCCGCAAGCCATCCCCATCCTTGAAAACCGGTTTTATCTGGCAAAAGTTGCTCCAGAATTGCAGCCAATTAATGGACAGTCTTTCCCTCAAGTTGCAGGAAAAAAAGTTAATGAGAAGATTTTCTTTTGTTTTTTTTAAATTTTTTTTTGAGATAGAGTCTCACTCCGTTGTGCGGGCTAGAGTGCCGTGGCGTCAGCCTAGCTCACGGCAACCTCAAACTCCTGGGCTCAAACGATCCTCCTGCCTCAGCCTCCCAAGTAGCTGGGACTACAGGCATGTGCCACCATGCCCGGTTAATTTTTTCTATATATTTTTAGTTGTCCAATTAATTTCTTTCTATTTTTGGTAGAGACAGGGTCTTGCTCTTGCTCAGGCTGGTCTCAAACTCCTGACCTTGAGCGATCCACCCGCCTCGGCCTCCCAGAGTGCTAGGATTACAGGCGTGAGCCACCTCACCCAGCCGAGAAGATTTTCTTGATTCTGAATTTTTTCTTTCCAGTATTTTTCTTAGGGCATTGTACCCATCACCCCGCCCTAACTAGACAACAGTGACTCTTAGGTGCGGTCAATAGCTACCTTTCCCCCCTTCAATGACTGATGTCCATGGCTTAGTATTAGATTATAGAGATAAGGCTTGTATTTTCCTTTCTTTTCTTGTTTTTGCTGGAAAAAATCCTTTTTATATCTTATCATAAAATTAAATTTAGCAGAAACCCATGATGTTCTGAGTAGGTGGCACTGTTATGCACACAGTCACATGTCGGGGTTCTATCCCCCGGACAGTGTGAGAATCCGTTGGCCAAACCCCTTATTTCACAGGCGAAGCATCTAAGGCCAAGCAACACAAGTGAGAAAACATCAGGAGAGAGGGGAGGAGGCAGGTGGTGAAGCTGTCAGACCTCCAGCGCAGGGGACACGGGAGGACAGTCGGGCCACCGAGCGGTCTCAGGGGGAGGCTGCCTCCGAGCCCCTTGAGCTCGCTGCGGCTTCTGGGTGAGGCTGCCCCGACCCCGTGTTGGATATTTCCATCTGCACCCCAACATCTGCGTTCCTCATACCACTTACCTGGCCCTTCCTTTCCTATTTTTATTGTAGCACTTCCTGCCTTCGAAGGTGCTGTACAATCTACTTATTATGTCTGTTTTAATTGTCTGTGTCCTTCTCCTGGACTGTTAGCTGCGTGAGGGCTCTGGGTTTTGTTTGTTCATATGATCCAAGTAGCTAGAATAGCGTCCATGCTGCAAAAGGTATGTGGCTTAACTACCTGCTTATTCACCTGTGAGTGAATAAGGGTGCTCATGTTTGTGTTGTCCTTTCCCGCGGTCCTCAGGGCTGGTCTGTGTGGCTGAAGAATACAGCAGGAGTGATGATATGTCATTCCCAAGGCCATGCTGCAAAAGGTATGTGGCTTAACTACCTGCTCTCTCTTGGGTCACTCACACTGGGGGAGGAAGCCAGTTTCCACATCATGGGGACAGTCAAGTGACCTGCAGGGCTGGGCGCTGTGGCTCATGCCTGTAATCCTAGCACTCTGGGAGGCTGAGGCGGGAGGATCACTTGAGCTCAGGAGTTTGAGACCAGCCTGAGCAAGAGAAAGACCCCATCTCTACAAAAAATAGGAAAAAAAATTAGCCTTGCAACTAAAAATAGAAAAAAATTAGCCGGACATGGTGGCACCTGCCTGTAGTCCCAGCTACTCGGGAGGCTGAGGCAGGAGGATCGCTTGAGCCCAGGAGTTTGAGGTTGCTGTGAGATGGGCTGATGCCACGGCACTCTAGCCCGGGCGACAGAGTGGTCTGTGGAGAAGCCCACGAGAGGAGGAACGGAGGCCTACTGTCCACAGCCCAGAGAGTGTGCCGCCTTGGCAACAGGTCCTCCAGCCCCGGCCAGCATTCGGATGACTCCAGACGCAGCCGGCACCTTGACTGCTGCCTCACGACAGGTCCTAGACTGCTGCCTCCTGACAGGTCCGGGGCTAGACTGCGCCCAGTTTCCCGACCCTCAGAAACTACGTGGTAACATACGTGTCTGTTGTTTCCAACTGCCAAGTTTTAAGTGGTTTGTGAGGCAGCAATAGAAACAAATACAGTCAGTATTATTATTATTATTGTCATTGAATTTTAGAGATGACAAAACTGAAGTTCGCGGACATAACTTGCATAAGGTCATGCAGGTAGACGGAGGCAGAGCAGGGCCTCGCCCTCCAGCGGCCGGAGTCCACTGGGCCGCACAGGCCACGTGAAGCTTAAGCGTAAGCTCACGTTTTATGTATCTCCGAGGTGACAGGTCAGGGTAGGGGCAGAAAAGCTCCCTGTGTTAATGTAATCAGAAAGAGGAGGCCCCTCTGCAGGGAACAGAGGCCAGGTCACTAGGTAACAAGACCTCCAAAACAGCTTAGAAACAAAGCCACACACTTGGGACTGGAATGCTTGGCTGTTGGTCTCTTTAAAACGACCTCAGGCAAAAGGAATCCACAAGCTGCCCTCCCCAGCAAGCCGGTACCTCTGCAGTTCCTAGTGGAAGCCAGTGTCCCATTTATTTCAACGTGGACAGGATTTCTGTCCGGGTTTGTTACTGTGTTTGCCTGCAGCAACCAAGGATTTCAAATCACAGTGATGCAATCTTTCGCGTTTGCCTTCCTTTTTAAATACTAGTGCATGTGGCAAAACAATTAAGTCATTTTGTTTCAGCTTCTGAGTTGAGTTCTCTGACTCCAACATTTTGCAACATTTATTCAACCCAGTTAAAAAGAAACCTCACTGGAGTCACCTTTTTAATAAAAGAGTCAGTAACCTCCCTCTGCCGTGCTTTTTATCTGGGTGGCGAGAATGAAGGGGACGTGTCATCAGCGTGAGCTGGAATGCGATTTCTCTCCCCAGTAGCCTGGGCTCAGCTGGAGGCCACTGTACCATGGCAACTTCCATTTCAGTGACATTATTTCTAATAAATGACTGCCCGAGAGTTTATGGGGTGTTTCTGGCCCCAGCTCGGTGTAGCCAGCAGGAGTTGGGGGCAGGCTGTTTCCTGTCCCGCTACCCAGTGGTTTCTGCTTCACCATGAGAGATCACAAGAGTATTTGATGTTGGTTCTTGGAATAGCAATCAGTTAATTAAAATCACTGAGCGTCTGAACACATCGAGGGCAAGCGGCACATCGCTGGCGGCACCCTGGTGGCAGAAAGTAGCCACAGATCCTGGAAGTGCCCCCTTCTCAGCCAACCCCCCGTCTTCAGCAGTAACAGGGGACAGGGAACAGAAGAAACAGAAAAACAGCAACAATTCAGCTTTTCCTTCGAGCCAAACACCCTGACTCTCCTACCAGAAAATCTCCCAGCCTGAAAGACTCAGCACGGAAATAAAACAAAATTTCAGTACTTTCTCTTTTGGCACCAAAAATACTGCCCAAAAAAGAGGGAGAAAATAGGGAAATGGGGTGTGTGTGTAGGGGGGTGGCTCTGAATAATGTTTAAACGAGGCCATCTTCACCACTAATTGAGAAACTTTAATATTGTCCTAAGAATGGAGGTGTCAACGGTGTTTGGGATGGAGGAACACGGCCACCAAATTCTGTCTTTCTGAGAGTCTTCCTTTGGGGTTCTGGCCGTCTCTGATGGGTGGACCGCTCCACGCTATTAAGCCTGGAATGAGCCCGGAAGAACCAGCCTCCCGGCCACATGCCAGGTCATGGGAGGGAAATGGAGTTTGCTCAGTCCGGTGCCTGTGGGACTAGGAGCAGCTAACCTCCCGGATGGAGGGCGGCAGGCACTGGGAGAGAACATAGGATACTCAAGATAGCTTTGCATCCAGGGAATAAATAAGGTTGCCACTCACCTAACACTGCTAGGGTGCAGAACAAGCCCGCCAAGGCCTCCGCGGGGGCAAGTTTGTGACATTCATGAATAAGACAAACGTGTCTTTCTGTTGAGTGCTGTGGTATGTATCTTGGGAGGATCACAGTCAAAACATTCCTTAGTAGAAAGGGCCTATTAAACATGGCCTGGGCCTTAATAAAAGTAATCTGACTACGTTTCCTGTAATTTGCAAGACGTATTTCAACGTGTGTATAGACTGTTTATTTAATTTTCCGCATGCCTGAATATCTTCACATGCATACAAATTCTCTATTATAATTGGCCCAAAAAGGCCAATTAGAAACGATTTATAAGTCCAAGTGTTAACCATGTGTTTGGCGCAGGACGATGCCAGGACCGCATTACCCAGTGTTCAAGAATGCAGCTATCGACGGACCCTGTTTGAAACCTTACCCTCGGCATAACGGGTGCATAGTGACCCTAAAGGGCGGTTGATTCACTTGCAGAAGGAAGACACATGCCATCTGCACAGTCAGCTGCCAGCTGATGGCGATTTTGAAAGGGCTGCTTTGCATTTTATGATATGCACTTATTTAGTGATGTGAGATACCCTATGGTTGGCTTCCATTTCGAAGACAGTTATTTAAACACATTTAACCTGTGTAGTTCTTCCCTTTGCTATTCAGGCAACTGAAAGATTGAAATTGGGAAGTGGAAATTTTTTAGCACTAAGAGAGACCTTACACGTGGTTCATCATTTCACTCTGCACACTTTTATGGGCCAGGTATCTGAGGATCAGAAGATTGCCCAAGGGCACACAGCTGGCTTGAGATAAAGAACAGGGGTGGGGGGTGATGTCATCCTTCTTACTTGTACTATTGTCAGCCTGGCCCTCCCTCTGGCTCCTTCCCCTCCCTCTGTAAATCTGGTCAAATCTCTCTCTCCCAGTGCAAATATGTAAATAAACCTCCCCCCCAAACCTGACACCCCTACTTTGCCTTCCACACCCCTCTAGCAACCACCCTAACTTTCCTCTCCTTCTCATCCACACTTTTTAAAAGGCAGCTAACATTGAGCTGTCTTAACAAGCACGACTCCTGCTGTGTCCCCAAGCCACTGTCAACAGCCTCTTCCTGTTCCAAACCCAGTGGGCATTCTTCTGTTTTCTCAATGACACTCCTGCTTTGTCCCTTCAAGACTCTGGTTGCTTTGATACCACCCTGTCCTGCTTCTGCCCACGATGTCCTGAACTCTCTTTCCTTTCCCCCAGAGCCTTTCTTTCTGCCGGCCCACACCACATGCCAGCCTTCGGCAGGATTCTGTTCCTGCTCACGCTCTTCCCGCTGTATGTACCGTCCCGGGCCACGCTTCCATTCTCACCATCAACCACAAACTTGGTGTGATGTCTCCCCGATGGAAATCTACATTCTGGATGTCACTTCTGAGCTTCACGTCTGAATATGCAATTGTTTGTTGGACATCTCCACCCGAAAGTACTACAGGAGCCTCAAAATCAGCACACCCAAAGTGGAATTCACAGGCACCAGGCCTCATTCATCTTTTTTTTTTTTT
>CAUYRT010033334.1:0-51842 GCA_963574885.1 Lepilemur ruficaudatus | reverse complement strand
AGTAATTCTCAAATCCAGTCTGAAGAAATACATGTTTAACAAAGAAAAGTTCTTAGCTAAAGGAAGCTCCTCTATAAAAACATCATCTGTCACAGGATTCCCTTTATAGTAAGCTACCTGTTCTATTATTTTATTTTATTTTATTTTATTTTATTTTATTTTATTTATTTATTTATTTGAGACCGAGTCTCCCTCTGTTGCCCAGGCTAGAGTGCTGCGGCGTCAGCCTAGCTCACAGCAACCTCAAACTCCTGGGCTCAAGCGATCCTCCTGCCTCAGCCTCCTGAGTAACTGGGACTATAGGCATGCGCCACCATGCCCGGCTAATTTTTTCTGTTTTTAGTAGAGATGGGGTCTCACTCTTGCTCAGGCTGGTCTGGAACTCCTGAGCTGAAGCCATCCTCCCGCCTTGGCCTCCCAGAGTGCTAAGATTACAGGTGTGAGCCACTATGCCCAGCCTCTCATTTTTAAAGTTAGGAATTGGTAATAATAGTTACACATTTTGGTCAGAATGAAATAAGATAATAGAGATAAAACATATTGCAAAATGTAAAGCGCTTCACAAGTGTTGGTTACTTTTACTGTTTTTTATGAGTATAATCCACAAACTATAACCTGTAATAGCATTCAAAATAATATTCATTCTTTTCAAGGCAGGCTGAAGGAAAAAATTTAATCAACATAAATAAAATCCTAAGAATGAAATAAACTGTGGACAGCCAATTTCAGGGGACAGGAGAATTAAAATTTTCTTTTGGAAAAAAGGTTATAAGGGGGAAATGTTAAGATAAAATTTTATTTAGTTATTTTTATGAAAATACTAATCTGTATAAGCACACTGAGCACAAAACAGTGACAAAATCATAAGTAAAATTGCATAATTTTGATACAATGTTATATGTAAGTAGTCACTCAAACTTAATTTCTTTTAGACTATAACCTTTCGCTGATATACAGTCACATGAGGCACTAAATAACACAGTCTTATTAAGTTAGCTATATCATCAGGCAAGATTCAATAATAGTATACACCGAAAAAGTGTCACATTGCTTCTTTGTTGCCGGAATATAAGTACAAACTCTTTATAGAGTATGATATGGGCTGGAATTTTGCCAATCAATGACTATTGAATGACTCTAGATTTTTTTTCCCTCAGTGTCTAGCAATAAGAAGAGTTTTTTCGTGGGCACTGGTGACAGGATGTATGTCACTAGTACTTATTCTGCCAAACGTTGGTATTGAGCAGAAGCCTTGGGAGTCTTACGTAGCAATAAATGGAAAGGAGGAGACGGGAGATCAGGGACAGCTTTTAAAATGGACTTTTATTCTGCTTAAAGTCAACCAGAACGGCATCACTCTGCTTGGACACGTGTCTCTATGGCACAGTTCCAAGGAAATGAGTTCTATATTGATCCTTAACATTAGTATGTCTGCATTAGACGAAGTCCTTTCAGTGTATTTCGTAACAAACTGAACTTTTTAAAAATCTCTTTTATCATGGTTATTGCTTCATAAGAGTATATTCACTTTAAATATGATTGCTCTGAGATGGGGTCATTTTCAGGGAGCGGGAGCTTTATATTCTTCCTGCTTATTTCCTCTTGGAGTTGTCTAGTGGTTTTCTTAATGATAACAAAATGCATTTATAAAATAAATTTTCCAGTCTATTGACTGCAGCAACTCTTAACCACCCCATTTGCTGTTTTCCTCTATTTATCTTTTCCCTTCTTTCCTGATACTTTCCCTTTTTTGTGCTACTGTACCCTCCACTGCTTCCTTGACCTATCCTGATGCTCATCTATCTTGATTCAGAGCTTAGTCACTGGCAGTCAGGCACAGTACTAAAAACCGGGGAAATGATCTCAGCACAACACCTCTTACTACGTGATCCAGTCTTGGTGACTTTGGAAAGGCTCCTTGAGGGAGACGGCATCTAAACGAAGCCTCGAGGGACAAACAGGAGTTAGCCAGGTCTAAATGGGAGCAGAACACACTGAGCATGTGCAAAGGCCCCAAGGCAGAAAGGGCAGGGTGCAGCCTGGGGAATTACTAGAAGCTTCGTATGGTTTAAAGACGAAAGACGGGGAAGCGTTATAAATGAGCTGGAGCGATAAACTCGTGAAGGGCTCTGGGCATGAAGGAAAGTTCAGCTTTTGTGTAGTGAGCAGACAGAAACCATTTAAGGATTTTAATCAGTAAACTAACATATTCTAATTTATACCCTAAGAGATACCTCTGGGAAAAGGTGGAGAATGGTTTGAATGGGGTAATTTTAGAAAAAAAATAAAGACCATTTCTTTCCAATATGTGGTCCTGATGCTATTGTTCAATACATATTAGTGTGATACTATTATCTTTAAAAATTGAAATCGAGATCATTTAAATAGAGTACAGTGATACATATATTGAATCTATGCTAAAATACAAATCTATTCAAAATTGGTAAGTCTGGAGTCACAGCAAGCAAAAACCTTATCGTAGTACACGTATTTTGCCATAGCAAAAAATGATTGCTGAACAAATCTTTTCTTATCCCAGAGTTACATGTCAATTAAAATATCTAACTGGAGAAAGGTGCATTCGTTTAGAAAGCATTCTTTAGTACCGACATAATTCTGATCAAGAGGAAGAAGACAACTGAAAAACAGAGCCTATATTTTAAAATTAATTCTTACTATAGTTCAGAGGCTCCCTGAACAAGTTAATTTGAGCATGAGATTATTTAACTAATAACAGGCAACTGCTGTGAATCTCCATTTTTACATGATCAAACTAAAGAAGACAAAAGAAGAACCAGCAGCGCTTTGTTTGAAACAAAAACTATAGCTCATTATCAATGAAAAGATTATAGTACCTGTCAAAAAATTAAAAGTTACCCAAAATGGCCTGTTAATGGCCTGTTTAATTACCAAAATGGTAATTAAAAGTTACCCAAAAGTACCTGTCAAAAAATTAAAAGTTACCCAAAATGAAAATACTTGAAGTTCGCTTTTCACTATTGCCTTGCAACTCCCTGACTTAGTCTTTTTTTCTGCTGTTATAACAGAATACCTGAGATGGGGTGGTCTGTAAAGAACAGAGATTTGTTTCTTACAGTTTGTAGGCTGAGAAGTTCAAGGTCAAGGGGTCCCCATCTGACAAGGGCCTTCTTGCTGCGTCATCCCAAGGCAGAAGACAGAGGACGAGGGAACCCATGAGAGAGTGGGACAAGGAGACCAAACTCATCCTCTTATTAGCAACTCACTCCTACAATGACTAACCCACTCCCACAAAAACAGCATTAGTCCGTTCATGAGGACAGAGCCCTCCTGACCTAATCACCTGTTAAATGCCCCCCCCAACACTGTTGCATTGGGGATTAAGTGCCTACTGCGTGAACTTTGAGGGACGCATGCAAACTAGAGCATCCCTCAAGTAGTATGAAGCCAAAAAGAATTTTTCTGTCCACTGGAAAAACTTGCATAAAATATTCTTACATCCCAGCATTGATGTCCATCGACACATATTTTTTTAAAGTTAATACTTAATGGTGTTAAACATTTAATTTTCCTGTAATCATTCAATTTTCTTAATTTTTTATGTAGTGATTTTGAAACATTGATTTCGTATACAAATAATATATATTTACTGTTTATAATTTTAAGCACTGAATCTCACTTAATATTTTGAAATATGTTGTTAAATTTTATGCCAGAATTATGTTAAATATTTCGTGTCAATTATTTTACGAATCTTGAGCATTTATTTTGCAAAAATAAATATTGAAATAGTCATTTCACCCTTTTGCTCTGGTATTGCCTTCCTTAGTAAAAGGGTTAGAGGGCTGTTGTATTCGTCCATTGAAGATGGTGAACTGAACATAAATACTGATCACTGAGGAGAGAAAGAAAAAAAATCACATGGATTTCAAATAGAGGAATGAGATAGAATCAACAAGACTTGGCGAGTTGGGGAATATAGTGTATGTGAAAGAAAAAGGGGAAAAAAGGTACTCTGCCTTTGTGTATGAACTTTGAGTAGACGTGGTCATGAACATTACCGTTCACATACAGAGGGATCGTGGGAGAAAGAGGAGGAAAGCTGAGAAGAGAGAGAGGGAAAGCAGGAGAAAGAGCAAGAAGACAAATAGCAAATAGCATCAGGAAATGCTACAATTTCAATGATTAAGTGTTCAAAAATTAATAGCCCCTTCCCTACTATCTCTAGCCTGTTTCTTGGAAGCTTTATGTACACAAAACATACTGTGATGTATTTGGGACCTCTGCTAGGGCAGCAGAGAGTTGATGACATGTTAAAGGAAATAGACAATGAATGACAAACAGCTCAAGGCTCATCCCATTTTTGCCTATCCCCTATTTGCTGCATATTTAGAAATTCATGTTTATTTAGTGTGAAAAGAGTATTTTATATAGCTCTTTTCCTTTCTATAACAAGTTTGATAATTCTAAGGAGAGGGCTTAAAGTTTTAATCCTCTAATTTTCAGAAAGGCCAAGAGCATTAAGAAGCTTACTGGAGAGTTGACGTGTGCTGTAATTTTGTTTTCTGGGATTTGAGTTGAGAAGAACCATGAAAAAAAAAAAAAACAACCTCATGTTTGGCAGTGGTCAGATGGCTTTTGGCACTCAAGTGGCACTCTGAGACCTGGGTATTAGCTTCTTTTTGCCATGTTTAAAAGGAAAATGAGGTCAAGGACTTCCAGAGCTCTAAGGCTCCTTTGAACTGTCAAGTGGTTTCTAAATGTGAGGACATCTGGAAGCCCTACTGTGAACAGGCCATGTAGGTGTGTTTTCTTTTGAATTTTATTTCAGAAATCTCTACCACAGGCCCTCTTGGCATGGGAAGCACCGCCACCAGTACCACCCTCCGGACCACAGCCTGGAGCCCGGGAAGGAGTACAACCCCATCGGTGTCAGGAAGAAGGAACCGGAGTACCAGCACCCCATCTCCAGACGTCGAGGTACTTGACGACATGACCACACACCTTCCATCAGCATCGTCCCAAATCCCAGCGCTTGAAGAGAGCTGTGAGGCCGTGGAAGCCCGAGAAATCATGTGGTTCAAGACCCGGCAAGGACAGATGGCAAAGCAGCCATGCCCGGCGGGAACTATTGGTAAGTCTGTGCTAAAGAGCTAAGCTGAATGTATTTTGTTACTTTGGCTTGATTTCCTGGTGTTCTTTTCTTTTCTTTCTTCTTGGGGGAGTGGTAGGGAGTACTGCATCTTTAATATTTTGTTACTTACATTGGGTTGGCTTCTGAACTTGGCTGAATTGCAATTTAAAGCCAGGCACTGTCCAGAGTTTGACAATGCAACTCGAACACCTCACAGGTGAGAATTTGGTGGGAAGACTTCTGAGATCAGCAGTTTTCACCCATAGTGGAAGGTCTCTGGGTCAAGTTATAGTTAGGCCGTAGATGTTCTGGCTACTCCAGAGAGTCAGTTTTTTTCTATGCAGCAGCCCAGAGTAATCATTGATTACTGGGAGTTAGTTTCATGCTTGTCACCTACTGTGACAAAAATGTGACATTTTCTGCAATATTGATTGCAGAAAATGAGGTCGGGGACTTCTATATTGGAAGATGATCATAGAAACGACCTAAAATTTAACAAAAAAGAAAGTGTGACTATTTTTTTTTTAACCAGTCTTTGTAGGTGTCCTTTAGAGGTCAAAGGCTCTTAACATTGTCAGAGACCTGCTGCAGGAGCCGATCTTACACACTCCTGCCTCCACTGTGGAGGGCAATCCTGCATGGTTTTCTCTAGGAGATAGTTAAGAACTATAGGAGATAGTTAAGAATATTCTTTCTCTAGGAGACAGTTGAGAACTAAATATCTCTTTGCCCATTTTATTACTGATATGATTCACAGTAGCCTCAAATGGTAAGCATAGTATTATTTACCATTTGTAATACGGGAATATTCTGATTCTCTTATTGTTACATACATTGATATTCATAAACCAATATTGACACACTGAAATTTGTATGATTCCCTAAAATGTGTAAAAGAAGAAATACACAATAGATGTCACTACACCAGCCTTCTCAGGGACTTTGTCTCAGAATAGTATTGATTTGGTTACTTTAAGGATGAAGGTTGTTCTCAGAAAAGTTCCAGTATGGATATATCATTCCAGATTTCACGGTCTATGAAGCAGTAGGAAGACCAGAGGGAATCTTGATTTTTAGAAAGGTGCACAATTTAATTTTTTTTCCAGCAAATATTTTGCTGAAATATTCAGAAATCTTCCTTTATAACAAGGAGGGAGAATATTCATTTCTAAAGTTTTCTGTGGTATTGGAAT
Organism: Lepilemur ruficaudatus; assembly: GCA_963574885.1. Classification (NCBI taxonomy): domain Eukaryota; kingdom Metazoa; phylum Chordata; class Mammalia; order Primates; family Lepilemuridae; genus Lepilemur; species Lepilemur ruficaudatus. The sequence continues at coordinate 45,536 of CAUYRT010033334.1, read as the reverse complement.
CAGAAAACAGTTTGAGTCCCCCTTCTTTCTTAGCCCTTTCTCTTCAGTTCTGGGCCTCAGTTTCTTCATCTCTAAAAGAGAAATAACAACAACCCCCTTACTCAGAAATTTATTGTTAAGATTAGTGAAACAGTACATTGGAAAGCACTCTGTACCACAGAAATAGGTCATTATTATTCTGTGAAAACTGGGAAAGAGATTTAAAGGAAACCTTCTGAGACCCTCGCAGATCACCGACTTGTCTTATTTTTACCCTTCCCTGTCCATTCTTTTGTATCTTTGGCCAGGCCCTCATGGGCTCTCACTTGAGTTTTTGCAGTAGCTTTCTTACTGTGTCCACATGGCTCCCTCAAATTCACCTCCTACACTGCTGCCAGAGTTAGCTTTGCAAAACCCAAATCTACTTCTCTCTCTCTCTCTGCTTATTGTTCTCCATTGACTTTCAGCACCCACAGATGATAGACAGGGGAGTTTATGATCTGGCTTTACCTACCTTTCCAGCTCCATTAAATGCAACTCCCCCATCCAGTTGACCCCAGTTCAAAAAACTTGAAGTTTCCCAAAGACAGCACATTTTTTCTCCACCTCGAATGTCCTTTCCCACCTCGTTTTCCTGAGAAACCCACACACAGATCGCTTTAAGTCTCAGCTGCTACCTTGCCTCTAAACTCAAGTACTAAGCTCCAGGGAGGCAGGTACCACGTCCATCTAATTTATGAAATTATTCCCTATGCCTAGTGTAACAGCCAGCAAGTGCTTTAAAAATATTGTATGTTTTTGTTTGTTGTACTATATTTCCCCAGTACCAACTCCTTGCCAGGTACCGTATTTGATGTTTTAATGGACATTATGTCAATTTAATTATGTCAATTAATTATGTCAATTTAATTATCTCATTTTTACTTTCGCTCATATTTAAACATAACATGGATATGAAATCATTCTAAGGAAAAGCAACAGACATATTTCTCTCCTTATTATAGGCGTATCAACTTATCTTTGCCTTGCTCCTGATGGAATCTGGGATCCCCAAGGACCAGATCTCAGCAACTGTTCTTCTCCTTGGGTGAATCATATAACACAGAAGGTAAGAAGTCTGCCAACACTGTATTCTCTGTTGTTGATTATAACTGCTGAAAACAAAAACAGTCAAGACTTCTTAAAAAATTAATATAGAAAACTTCGCTCATTTAAACTTAATTTCACATTTAAGGACCACCTCTAATATGCTATGAGTTAATTCTAGAATTTTGTTGTTTTTCAAGTGTAAATCTATGAACTTCCTCTAAGCCAGGCAGTGTTGCTTATAATAATTTTATTATCAATAAAATTTCTGTGGTATTGTGAACTCCAGATATAAAAGTCCAAGAGGCATTATACATCAAGCAAGCAAAATCTTCCAGAATACATGCAGACGGGGTTTCCTGTGGAAATAATAATTACAATAGGAGAAAGTCTACTTTTGGAATCTTAAGCCATTTGATAAATGTTCTGGAACCTAATCATTTATCAGTGCTGAACGTATACACGTGTGTGACAGAATCTTGCAGACTCAAATTTGCAGGGCTTATTTGGTTGCAATATGTTGAGCATTTTTATTATTAATGCACTGTGGGGCTTTGAATTGATTTCATTACAAACAGAGACCAGATGTGCATTTATGCCAAAAGGGCTATGGGATGAATCCTTATTATAGCAATCTATGTGGATTTACGCACTCCTAAAATGGAGAGTCCTTCTTTGGCACATTAGCTATGCTGAGAAATTTCTGAGCAAGATTTTTCCCAAGAAATATTACAAATGATGGCCTTCCTAAAAGCCTGCCTGTGCCATTTGCTCTTTTCTCTATTTGTTTTTAACCAGACTTATCCTCAATAATATACTGTATAATAATCTATAAATATCTACCCAGCAGATCATTTAGCAGATGAGCCGTAACTATCTATTTACCCTATATCATGGAAGAATAGTGGTTCTATTGACTCTAGTAACCCTCTTACATATGCATCTCCATACTTGTTGCTATTCATAATGATACTTCTTCAATTTCAGCACTGTTCCTGCCACAGTTTTTATGTCCTTTGATTTTATTACGACGCAGCTCAGACCCTAGGGCTAATAATTCTTGCAGAATGTGATCAGATTAAGAGATCAGTCTCCCTATCTCCTTACATTAGCCACTTTTTAAAAATAGTCCCTACATACTTAGCCCAGGGGTTAATATAAATTCAATAATAATTCTTCTAGAAAGCTGAATCTTTTTGTGATGATTCCTAAATATAGTTGGACTATTTTATTGCAGAAATTACTAGGTGACTTTGATGATGATGCTTAATTCTTTTCAGCCCTGCTAATCTTAGGACAAAAGAGATAATTCCTTTCAAAGACCAGACAGCTGTTGCCCATTTGATTTATGGATGGGATGTTTTTGTTTTATAATAAATACATCCTATTCTTCCAGAGTCCTTTTTGCTTAATCCCGTGGAGTCTACAAAATGGTATTATAATTATATTAAAATTAAAGAATTTAGGCAATTGGAATTTATCGCAATAGCTTAGATTGATTACCCATAAATTTATAAAATCTTAAAAAGTATAACAAGAGGTTTTCGAGCACTCCGATCAGCTTACGGAGCTGTCCCGAGGTCAGTGGTGGAGCCAGTGTTTTAACTGGGTTGTCTTTATCAAGATACCATGCTTGGCCCCAGCAGTGGTTAAACTGTGGGTAGGATATGATGCCTTCATAGCCCTATACTCACTCCCCTAGGCCGTCTCTCTTTAGTCTGTCTGTCCATTCATCTGTTTGTGTCCCTTACACCTGCAAATATTCATGCTACTCATGCTATGAGTATTCATGCTATTCATGCTATGAATATAAATGACAGTTGAACAGGTTTCTTTACCATAAAACTTCAACACTTAACTGTTAGCATCGTAACCCCCCCAAGAGAGAATCAGTTGCGGCGTTCCCAGAGTTGTTTGTCCGTATTTTCTCTCCCTCCACCCCAAAGCATCTTCCACAGAATGCATCCCATTCCTCCTCCCCTCCCTCAATGCCACAGTCCCAGCAACACTCAGGTGGAACAGTTGAGGGGGGTTTCTTTACAGCAGTGTTGGGGCCGCGAAGGCAAACTGCATGGGCTTGAACAGGAACCCAGCGCTAGTAGCAGGGAGGGAGGTATTCCCAGCCCCAGGCCTGTAGGGCACCATGTCAAAGGAGTGACCAAAAATTGGAAGCACAGTGTCCTTGAGGGGAAAGGTGACCTATGACAAGGGGCACAGCCTGGCCCCCGATGATTTTTCAGAAAGGGATTGAGGGGAATTCACCCTCCTCCCTCCATGTGCCTGCCCAGCCACACCACTGGCCAAACCCAGTCAGAAGCCAGAAAAGAGGGACACTCCTAACGACGTCCATAGAAGTCCACCTCCTAGGGCAGGCAGCGGGAGGGAGAAGGGTGGAGAGTGGCTTGGAACTAGCAACTGGGCAGTACCCAACGTAGTCCTCAGCTTTACTCCCTTCTCTCACCCTTCTTCCCTTTCCCTACTCCCTCTCCTCCTTCCACCCTTCCCCTCTTCTCTTTCCCTCTCTCCCCTTCTCTCCCCTTCTCTCTTTCCTTTTTCCCATCTTGTCTCCTCTGCTCCCACCTCCTACCTCCCCATTTCTCTGATTCTTTCTGCCACATTGGAAAGGTGATATAGACATCTCTACTAATTCATTCCATTCCCCTCCCCTCCCAGTAAAGTTCAGTGAATTTTCAAACTTGTAAAGCAAAGGAACGCTTTTCACCCCCAGTGAAAGTGTAGCTGAAAAAACCAACATACACATGCAAAGAAAAGGGCTTACAGACGACAGAAGTTTACTTCCGACAGTTCTAGAGGCTGGGAAGTTCAAAATCAAGATGCTGGCAGATTTGATGTCTGATAAGGGCCCACTTTCTGGTTCAAAGCAGCATCTTGTCACTGCATCCTCACATAGTGGAAAGGGGTAGCTCTCTGGGGCCTCTTTCATAAGGGCACTAATCTCGTTTATTAGCGATCTGCCCTTATGACTTAATGACCACCCAAAGGCCCTACCTCTTAATACTATCCCACTGGGGATGAGGTTTCAACATATGAATTTTGGGAGGATATAAGCATTCAGGCCACAGCAACCTCCTTCTTGTCTTTACAGTGCCTCTGGGGAATTCCTGGGGACTTTAAGGGAAAGAGCCCTCCCCCCTTGCAAGCAGTCAGGCCAGGAGGGAGAAAACAAATACAGAGTCTTGGTGGTTTGGATTCACAAGTGAATTTGGCCACTTATTGATGGTGAAGTTAGAGATTAAATTCTGTGCAACAAAAAAAAGCAGATTACTTTTCACTAGAGAAAATGTAAGCTTTTAAAATTAGAATATCGTGAAGGAATTTGTTGCAAACAAACTAGCCCAAATACTTTCACAGTAATGAGATTTAATAAAAAGTATACTGTATACAGAGAAGGAAGAGCGTCTGTTGTATAGAAAGAGACCTTTACCCCACCAATGAGGTAGAGAGAGAGAGAGAGAGAAAAAGAAAGATTGAGAGGAACAGGAAGAGAGAGAAAAAGAAAGGTCCGTAGGTGGGTGAGTAGAAGGCCTGAGGGATGTAGGTGGATGGATGGATGGATGGATGGATGGATGGAAAAGTAGGTAGAAAGATAAATGGGTAGATAGAGAGGAAGATAGCTATGTCTTCAAAAAAATGTTTTAAAAACAGTTTCCAGTCTTTTTTGAAAGCCAACAATTAGCTCAGAGCCATGCCTCCTGAAGCATATGAAAATATCCTATTTTTTTCATCTTTCTTAATGAATGCTATAAAATCACAGTCTCTGCCCTCAGCTTGATCTCTCTAGCTTGCACTCAATTTCTCAAATAGGAGTTTATATTTTCTACTTTGCATACTTTTAAAGAATTCATTGCACTTTATCATCTCACCAGTCCTTTTTTTTTTATGTGAAATTGGGTGGCATTACAGTTCTGAATAGCTTCCTCATTATTTACATGCAAAGTGAGGTCAGCTGCCTACTTCATTGCCTGGTCCAACTATTATGTGAAAAAGAATTGCCCGAGTTGTCACGGAGAATAGTCTCTTTCAGTTTCTAACTAACGGAAGTGCCTTTTCTTTTGTTTGTACACAAGCTACTGACAGATTTTGAGATAAAGTGAGGTTACTCCTGCATTTTCTAAAGAAGGAGAATGGGCAGATCTAGAAATGATGTTGCTATTTTACAATATAAAAAAAAAGCCAGTTATTTGCCCTGGAAACCTAGATTGAATCCTGTCTCCTGTATGTTAATTTCTCCAGTTTAGATCTAGCATGAAATGAAAGCAAATTGCTTCTTAATTTTGTCAGAGATTGGTGGGGTTTCTAAGACTGTAGACTTATTTAACCCACCTCCAATTGTAAGAAAGAAGCATATTGTTGCTTATCTGTCCTCTTGACTCAGATTTACAGCAAAATGGATAAATCTTTCAAAGAAATGGTACCTAGGTAGCTATGTACTTACACATTATGAGTAATTACTTCATCAATTGTTTTGGCCTCTGATTAACGATGGATATAACATCTCAAAGCTGATTTTGAAGAAAATTGTTTTTACTTGTGTCAGAATTTTAAGATGTAAATAGTCTCTGTCTCTGTCATAATTATTATTCTTAACCAAAGCCGCAGGGTCTTCCCTCCTCTATTCAAGTCCTAGATATAATCCCACCGTATCAATATAGGCATTAATTTACTAATCCTCACAAAACTCATAAAATTTCTCAGTGTGTATGTGCTCATTTCTGAGAAATAATTTTAGTAGACGTTAGTCAAAGAAATGTTACAGATAGGCATTTTAATGAGATTGATAAGCCAAGATATGCAGACTAACCTGGTTTCCACCCTGCCTCTGAGCACGGGAAACTTGAGGAAGATTCAAGATATTGTATATTTTAAGGCAAACAAGATCATTGTAATCCACAGTAACTGGAGTGAGAGAAATAAACAGGGTGATCACAAGGAGAGTCACCTCAGATGCCACCAGAGGGGATGTGGTCTGTGACAGCCAGTCGGATAATGTGGCCGTTGAGCCCAGTTGAGGTTACAGTGGCCACGGAGAGGACCCAGTTAATGGCGCCACCATCATGTTGAGTTACGTGGACAGGAAACCCAGGGGTGGCTCTCGGTGCTTCCTTCTCCTTCTTGCTCACCCAGTCAGACACTAGGCCAGTCGGGTGTCCCTGTAAGTCCCTCTCCAGTCAGGCCACTGCTGTTTACTTCTCCCCACTCTCATCTACCCATCTCTAGCACCTTCTACTCACCCAGGTTTTCTTTCATTCACGCCTGAGTCTTCCAATCCATTCTCCTGAGTTCGATTTCAGATACAAACCTGGCTGGGCCCCTCCTACTTAAACCCTTTAGTACCTTCCCGTGGTTCTCAACGTAATTCCCAAAATCTTCATCGTGACTTCCAAAGGACAACTACTTAATCTGTTCCTTGCTCACCTCTCCACCTCCCTGAACTCTGGACACAGTGCCCTTTGCTGAGTTCCCCTAAGATTCAATGTTTCTCCCTCGTCAACGCTGTTCTCTCTGCCTGGAAGCTGCCCCCCTATCCCAGCCCAGTTCCTTCTTTCTCCGTTCCATCTCAAACAAATTAAACTTTCTTCCTCAGAGAAGCATTTCTTAAATTACTTCCTAACGTCATACACCAGGTTAAGATGTCTTCAAAGTAGTCTACCGCTGCTCTCAACAAAATTAAAATTAAATAATTGTACAGTTAAATTTTTAATGGCTCCTTCCATTGCTACTCTGTAAACCCATTGTTATAAGAAACCATTTTATTCCCCAGATGTTACCATGGTTCTGTAGAAGTTCAGATGTTGCTCAAAGAACCAATGAGCATATAGGCTGAATGAACAATTGTTGAAATAATAGATGGATAGATAAATATAGATATAGTCGTCCTATTTTTGAAAAACTAGATATATGTATGTAATATGTATACGCAAATATATACAATTAATGCTATGCAGGCATCAATATTGGATCCTTAAAGCGGGAAAAGATGTGTTTTTCCTCTTTGTTGTACCTTTAGTCTTCTAAAACCATGGTTATTCTAGACTTCCCTTTTTATGTATCATTCTTGGCTCAGAGAGCCATTTCTCCTTGGTAGCACCCACCAGAACTCCGTCTTACCTGGTCACTCTCAACTTTATCTGTTAAGGTTTTGCTTGGTTGTTAGCTCTTCTTGCTCTCCAAGTATTTATAGCCCCATACTATAGTCCCATAATACTTAATACAAATTTATGTTATTACAATTGCATTGTTGAATTCATAGTATCTGCCTTTATGTACCCTACCCCAATCCCAACTGATAGAATGTAGCTTCAAGAGGGCAAAAGCTATGTAAGATTCATCTTTATGTCCTCAAGAAATAGTAAGTGTTCAAATAATTGTTGAAAGAATGAAAAATCATTGCTTTGGTTTGTTCATGTTTAAGGTGAAGAGAGGGCCTGTAGTCCCAGCTACTCGGGAGGCTGAGGCAGGAGAATCGCTTGAGGTCAGGAGTTGGGGACTCCATAAGCTATGATTGCACCTGTCAAAAGCCACTGCATTCTAGCCTGGACAACATAGCAAGATCCCATCTCTAAAAATAATTTTAAAAAATTAAAAAGTAAAAATTTTTGAAAAAGATGAAGAGTCACAAATAGTTACAGCAATTTTCTCTTACATTACAAACATTTCATATTTTTATTGTAAACATTTTTATAACTTATTTGTACTTCATTTTATTTTTTTCTTAAGACTTTTTTGTTGTTGAACATTGAGTTTCAGAGTTCCTTTGGAGTATTAACTAAGTTTATTCCTCTAAGAAAACACTTTTGAATGCTAAAATAGAGTTACTATTTTTAAGAGAATCCACTAGTGATTTTCATATTTGACTCACTGATTTATAAACCTACACTATCTGTTATTGACACATATATAGGCAGCTGAACTTCTCATCATTATCTTTTCTGTTGAGAAAAGTTACTTTTTGATTCATTGGTAATCTACATTCTCAACTTTTTCATTACATAAAGAAAAAGTTTAAATCTTTGTATAAGGGAATTACACAGGTCTTCTTTTCCACCTTATCATTTTCCGATCTAACATTATGACATTGGAGACTATGATCGCCTAACTACATAGAAATACAAAAATGAATTACAATGTGAAAATAACAGGGCTATTATTTCTTTTTTCTCTGTTTGATAGCTAATTTTGATTGGGATGCTAAGTTCTGATTGGCAGATTGGTAGGGTGTTCCCCTCAGCCCTCAGGTGTGGCAATTGCTCAGGCTCTCACATTTGTCCCCGGGAGGACCAGAGGTCCCTCACTGTCTGCCTAACACAATCATTCCACTTTATTTGTTTCATTAACATTCATTCCTGCCACAAACATTAAGCACCTCTAAGTAGATGGCCACAATCTACCTATTTGACTAAGAATTTTAGTGTCCTTGTAGCTTTCTGAATACCCGTTAGGCAGACAGCTTACAAAGAGATGATCTTTCTGTTTGTGATCCAATGTTCTATGTCACCTGCCTTTAAAAAAGAAAAGAAAAGAAAATTGTTTCTTAAATAATGGTACCATTATATATTTAAATGGCAATAAGACAGATTAAAGTTAGGATAGATACATATCAAACCGTTAGCAATCTCTGAAAAGCAGGAGCATATAGAGGTGAAAGAAGGGACATTCATTATTTTTATATTGCACCCTTTTATTTACTTTTTTCCTTGTTTCTCAGGACTTTCTTACAAATTAATATATACTCCTATCTTACTAACCAGGGCTATCAGGTTTGCTTAAGTGATCATGGGGTCTTTTAGTCTTTATCTCTTAACATCTTTGGAGTGTTGACAACTTCGTATATTGTTGTAGCACAGACTTCAAAAATCATCATATGGTTTCAGAAAAGAAAAACACTGGAAACTAAGCAACGGTTTACTATCCAATGTGTTGGGAGCAAACTTTCTTATCACATAGTTTAGTAAGCAGATGAAAATCACTTTCTAAAGCAGGGATTTTATTAGGGGTAAAATCGTCATAGAGCTTTGCAGCTGGTGCATATTCATTGTGAACTAAGTATGAAACTAGGCACAGAGGAAAATGTGTACCTGCCTCTAAGAACTTAGAATATCATTAGGAATTCACACACACGCTCATCGAAGTCCAATTCAGAATCTCACAGAGAAAATATTAATAATATGGCAAACTTTAGACGGAACCACCCAAACAGATAATTCAGGTGAGAATAATTTTTAGAAGTAAGATGCCTCTCTGTAGGAGCTTCCTGAAGCCATGAATTTAAACTCAGGTATTGAAGAAAAAGATGATTAATGAACATGAAAAAATCAGGGAGTGTATTCCAGGTGAAGATGGAGTTTAATAACTATTTCTTGCCTCAGTGATTAAAATTGACGTGCGAAAACAATCGTTCCTAAGAAAAGATACCAATAGAAGCATTTATGGAAGATCTCTTTCCTTTGTATTCTGTTTCAAAATTGTAGTTGAAATCTGGAGAGACAGCTGCCAACATTGCCAGAGAGCTGGCTGAACAGACAAGAAATCATTTGAATGCCGGCGACATCTCCTACTCTGTCCGGGCCATGGACCAGCTGGTCGGCCTCCTGGATGTCCAGCTCCGGAATCTGACCCCAGGTGGAAAAGACAGCGCCGCCCGCAGTCTGAACAAGGTAAGGAACAAGTTACATGTGTCTTGAACGTTGTAAAATCTGCTTAATTTTCTTCTTTCTCTAGAATTTAATCATTCTAAACAGAAACGTTAGTTATATCCAATTCACTTCATTATTTCATTGTATTAATTGAACTATTTGGTTTTTAATCTAAAGAAAAAATAAATGATAATCTCTCCATGTATATTTTGAATTTACAATTCTGTTTTTCATAATAGTTCCTCTATTTTGTATGCTAAATTCTGACAGGGTTAATGTGGATAAATGCAAGATATTTTGTTTCTTTTTTTTTCTTTCAAATTTTTGTATTAAAATAATTGACAATAAAAATATATAATCAATAAGTAGAAATTTTAAAAATAACGAGAAGAGGATAATAATAATCCATTATAGATGTTTTTAAAATAAGATAATTTAATTTAATACTTTTAAAAAACTCATGAGGCAAAGAATTGAGTTTTAATTTTTACTTCCTTTAGATTTTGAAATCATTCAGAGTTTGCATCACTACCATTAAAATTTCAAAAATTTGAATGTATTTCTGCAAATTTGAATTGTGAATAACGAAAAGAATCCATTTTCTTTTCAATTTCAAGGAAAATATATTTTATGAATTTTTATTTATACTTGTATAAATAAAATGAGCATTTATTTATGTAAACATATAGAATATATTTTACATCTGTGTAAGGAATATCTTTATGTAACAAAATATTACATGGTTAATTAACTCCATGATAAAAAAATATTAGTATTGCTACCATCAAATGATATGCATTCCCTGAATGGCCTTAGTTTAGTAGGGATGTCCTATGATTGGATGATTGAAACTGGAGTTTAGGGCCTTGAATATCAGGATAATCTTAACTAATTAAAAAAAAACAAGAATTCAACAGCGACAGACTGATGTTCCTCTATGGAATTCACTAAAAGAACATTCCCTTTTAGAATTAAAAAATGACTTTGCAGAGTGGCCTTTTAATATGTTTAGTTCTTCTGTGTCTTCCTGGGTAAGAATTTCCCTCATCAAAATGAAAGAAATTTTTTAAATAACGATTGTTCAACATAGAAAAAGACAGATATTTTATCTGGCAAATATAGTGTTTTCTGTAATTTCATCTTCAGAAAACAGGTACAGTTTTATCTATTAGCCAGAAATCATTAAAGTTTTTTTTTTCATGCTGAGCATAAAGGAGTTATTTTTGTCACTTATGGTCCTGATAGAATCACAACCAATCCCCGGATAGAATATAATCCGCAGCTGCCTATATAATCTGGGCATGCTGCGATTTTTAATGTGTTATTGCCCAGGCTGACTGGATGCTATTAATGAACATTGCTGCCAGCTATCCTTATCATAATGTGCTGAAAGTAGTAATTTCTATTAATGTTACATATCCATATCATGACTTGTTATAGCAATACTTTGTATCTTTATTTAAAAATGGTGTTGATGTCTGACAGTATCAGGTAAAGCTGGCAATTAATGTCACATTCTAACTGGCTACAGCTAATCAGCTTGCCTACTCTGAATATCAAATAACTACATAATGGGCAAATTTCCATTTGTGAGGCTTTTTAATGCTCTCTTTTGTTTCCCATTTGGCTCTTTTCAATTGTTTATGTAATGTGGTCTGTCATATGTTAATTTGCATGATGGGGTAAGGAGATGGGAGGGCAGAGGTTGTTCACATGCTTGCTGGCTTGCTCTCATTTCCTGTGGTTCCCACTTTCCCTGAAGCGGTTATAACCCATCAGATCTGCAGAGTCAACTCAGAACAAATCAATTGCGCTCCACATTGAAATTCTGGAGGGTTGAGAGTCCTGCAAACCAGGATTCGAGTCAGTGATCCAAATGACAGCCCTGGCAATTTACTTGCAGTCATTCGTCACTTAATTCTTTAGAGAAGGAACTGCTCTATGCTCATCGAAGAATGCGTGAATTACAGTGGCGAGAGTATTAGCCACACAAAAGGCATCAGAGTAACTGCTTCTTAAAACTGGGTAATTTTCTCCTTCAACAATCAAGGCTACTGAAGGAAAAAAAAACAATAGGGAAGAGGAGAAAAACCCACAATCTAATTTATAAAATTTTGGCTCCTTTATTTAAACAGGGTAAACAAGCTGTTATTAATTATTCATTTTGTAACCAGGAAAAAATGTTTGGGGCTGCTGTTGCTGTCAACCTTTTGCCCATCAAAACATCACTCTGTGTGCAAAGAAACAAAAATGGCCGCCTCATCCCACCAAGTTTCTAAAATGTATCATTTGGTTTTTTTGGTTGAAACTATCAAAAGAAATTCTTCAAGAAATACAAGCAGTGATAAATCAGGAGATTAATCACATTCTTTTAATCACAAGTTATTTTTCTTGCGGTATTTGTCCCTTAGAATCAAATAGTCACAATGAATGGGCATGTCTATTTTCCCGATAAACAGAAATTTTTGTACGTATGAACGAACATATGATTTGTGGTGCACACGAACCATCTATATTATCTGTAAACCACCAGTAATATATCTTCAAGAAATGGGTTCCAAACTTTGGGCATAATTTCCTTAACTTCATATGTCTTCATTTCTTGCCCGTGAATTAACAACTAACCTGGTATGAAATGGATCGTTTAAAATGAATGAAGTACGTTGATTTTGACTAATTTCTACTAAATGTATTCGACGTTTTCTTGCCATCATTAACAGCCTCCTACCATTCAGTTTTCACCTGGCTTGTTCTGAAAGGGTGTTGGCTACTGGTTTTCCAGCCATGGCTTACATTTTGCTGCTGCTTAGCTTTCATTTCCTTCTAGAAAGGAGTAAACGACAAAATAAGGTGTTTTGTGTAGATGTGTTCTTTTATTTTTCTTGTTTTCTTCTGTCACTAACTTGTTTTTTCTATTCTGTGTTTAATCTGCTGTCTTAATGGATTCAGCTTCAGAAAAGAGAGCGCTCTTGCAGAGCCTATGTCCAGGTACTTTCCGCGTTTTTATCGATGTGTTAAGTTGTTGAATGTCTCTGTTGTGATGGCATGTGTGGACCTCTGATAGAAAAATGACAATGTCGCCTATTGAACTGAAGGAATTTCAGGGAGGGCCTGAAGGGTGGGTATGGAGAGAACATGAAAGATTATACGCCAAAAAGAAATGTGGTGGTGCTAATGCTCTGTCAACCAAGAGAAACACAGACTAAGAAAAAGGTGCAGCTTCAGGTGTGAACCTTTTGATCATCGCTAAAGAGATGAGTTGGGTGCAATGTATCAAATCCCGAATTTCTTCGTAGAGGTGGGTATGAAAACATTTTATTTATACATCGGGTCAGCCAATGTTTGAGTAGCAAGTCATTTAGAAATGAAACTCAATCAATGTCTTATAAGACACCAAATAGTCCAGGGTACTTGGAATGTTATGACTGTTTTCCAAAGTGGAACCGTTTGTTGGCTCAGGGCATGTTTGTGACTACCTGAGTCTCTCACTTACTGCCAAAGTATTAATCCCAATGTAAATATAATTTTTTTTTATCCAGCTAACATGTTCTAATTTGTTTCTAAGCAATTAACCATTCCTGTGAGTTTTATATGAAAGAGAGCAATCTCAGAATCATGCTCCCTAGTTTATGTTTACAAAAAGGGAGTGAAGGAAGAAAGGAGGGAAAGAGGGGAGGGAGGGAGGGAAAAATATGAAACTCTGTGACTGTAATCTTTATGTATACAGATCATAGCACTCTTAGAGAGGAAGCCTGTCTACATTTATAAAGAGATGCCCTCAAGAACTAAGTTGATGATTATGAGATTGACAGTCCAAAAACTAAACCTTATCAGTTAATTCACGGTGGAACCTAATATCGGGGCATTGACTTTTTTTAACCAAAACTCTTAAGAGGTAAGGTTAATGGAAATGCTAAATATTGATTTGTTCATTTATACTTTTCCGATGATCTGAATATTCACACCCACTATCCTTCTGGCTATTATAGAACTAGGAATTGGATTTATAATTAGGAAATTCCTTAGCATAAAACCATAACAAAAGGAACTAAATGGCCTTGGGGGAAAGATGGTCAAATTATGAAAAGCTCAATACAGTAAACATTTTAATGAATGGGGATATCTCTGTGTGCTAGCTATAGCCATTTGCTTAATTCTGGCTGACAAGTTATTTTTCTTTCAGCTGTCCCAGTTTTAAACTCCATACATAAATTTCTTCATTTCCTCAGCAAATATTTGCGAGCAAAACAAATATAGTACAGTCTCTGCCCTAGGATTTTACCATCTAGTAGAAAATACCAATTAATAAACGTTAGTATATTAACACGTCAGATGAGTTAAAGTAATGTTGAGTAGATTCACCTTTCTTTAGTTATACTCTCATTCTGGGAATGTATTCTGATCATTTTGATTGGATTTGGTGTTTTCCATGTCTCCTCAGCTACGTGAGAACACACTGCAAGTGGTCTCTATAAGTCAGTTAAATTTGTAGGTGGCCAAACTTCTGTACTAGGTGTTGATTCTATAGGGAAGGAAAGATTTATTTTCCTCACCTATTGCTAGGTTCATGGTTGAGGCCCCCATAACAAAAAACAGATTAACAAGAGAAAAGCATACAGGTTTATTTAACATAAGTTTTACATAACATGGGAGCCTTTGGAAATGAAAACCCAAAGCCAGGGACATCTGTGTCATTATATGCTTAGGTTTGATGAAGAGTGGATAGTCATGGGGTAGTTTGATTGGACAAAGAGGGTGTGATCTAATGGTAATAAACTGGAGAGAAATTAGCGAGGCTGTTTGTTCAAATTTTCTTGGCATCTCTGTGTCTTTGGCACCTTTCCTCTTGGTATAGGGAGGGCACCTCTCCAAGGAGGATATTATGACCTTCTTCAGGGGAATGTTAGAAAGTTCTTGCTCAGTTTTGTGACCTGCTTCAGGGCAGAAGGACTAGGGGAGCGGGGAGAAGGGAGTAACCTAACTACTTCTGCTATTTTCTCAAATACCAAACTGCCATATTTTGGAGTAACATGTCCTGAACCTAATAGATACTTGCTTGCTTTTACTCTCAGGATTTCTTTGCAGAATCAGCAATTATTAGGTTATCAAGTATGGAATGTCCAATTTCCTTAAATACTAAGTTTGACAGTTCATATCTCTGACATTTCACTTTGACACTTCTCGTTTTATTTTTATCATGAAGGTACATCTTCAGTCTTTCAGAGGCACATTTTGGCTTCTGATTATCTTTCAAACTTTTTTTTTAGAGCAATTCTTATGAAACCATGGATAAGTCAAAAATTCATGTTATTTTTGAATGTGAGTTCCGTTGCGGAACCAATGCGGCACAGACATCTCAAAATATCAACAAAGTGTATGGGAAGATAGGCGGCTAATGAATGCACAGTACATCGATGGTTTGAGAAGTTCCATTCTGGTAATTTTAATCTTTAATCTGAGACCGAGGTGGGTAATGATGAGCTGAAAGCTGTAGTGGAAGCTTTCAGCTCCACTACCCATCTCAACTTATGCGTGAATTAGCAGCAAGGTTTGACGTTACTATCCCAACAATGTTGGACCATTTCAAACAAATGGGTAAGGTAAAGAAGCTGGATGTATGGGTACTGCAGGAATTAAATGAGCATCAGAAGAGAAATCGTCTTGAAGCTTGCCTTTCTTTGCTATCGTGACATAAAAGTGAACCATATCTATACTATGTTGTTACTTGTGATGAAAAATGGATTCTTTTTGACAATTGCAAGCATTCAACACAATGGTGGGATAAAGATGAAGTGCTGAAACACAGTCCAAACCAAATATTCATCAGAAAAAGCTAATGGTGTCTGTTTGGTGGTCCAGCGCTGCTATTATCCACTACGGCCCCATGAAACCTAGTCAATCAATGACAGCGGATGTCTGCTGCAAGCAGTCGGATAAAATGATGAGGATGCTTGTAATTAAGCAGCTGAGATTGGTCAATAGAGACAGGCCAGTCCTCTCGCAAGAGCACATGTTGCAAAAAACAATGCTGCTCTAACTACAGAAGCTGGATTTGGACACTCTGTCATCCACTGTATTCGCCAGACCTTGCACCAACTGACTACCACTACTTCCAGGCTTTGGACCATTTTTTGCAAGGAAAAACATTCAGTTCTCAACAAGCTGTGGAAAATACCTTTTGTTATTTCATCGCCGCTTGCTCTCCAGGCTTCTTCCCTGATGGCATAAGCAAGCTACCCTTAAGATGGCAAAATGGTGTCGCTAGTTTAGACAAATTCCTTGATTAATTTTACTGCTTCTTGTCTGAGATGTACTAAAGTAAACTTTTGATTTGAAATTGGACATTTCATATTTAATGACCTAAATTTTTAAAAAAGAAGAGTGAAAAATAGTTGTTTTTCTTGTGCATTTTGTACTGAATTTGAAGCCATTCGGATAAGGATAACAAGGACATTTTGTGAGACAGTATTTTAAAAGGGAAAAATTGAACAGAGATTAGGAAGATAAGCTTTTAATTTGCATTTTGCTATATAAAATAATGAATCTCTGTGCATAAGAAACTTCAGGTTTATTTTTCTAAGGTTTTGGGGAAAGAAGCTTCTTTGGAAGGAATATATAGATATAAGTATATATATAGGTATAGTTGTATATATATGTATATCTAGGTATATATGGGATAGGTATACATATACTCTGTGTGTGCAATAGAGAAATTGAAGTGTTTTTTAGCATTGAAAGCTGAAGATCATTTTTGAGCTGGGCAATATTAGGATTGTTTTTGATTGCAATCTATGTTATCCTTTTAATGGTGCCTTTGGGATAATTAGCCTTTTGGTATTGAAACCTATGAAATGCATGGTCATTCAAACATGAATCTCTGATGGAAAATTAATAGCACAGTTTATTCAATGGCTGATTTCCTGGTGTTATAATTGACTGACTGTGAATAAATGTTTCAGCTATTGACTAAACATCTGATAAGACCAAATACAAACAATATTGGCGAAGCAGAAATGCTTTGCTCACTAATACACAGCACTACTTCTGTTTGTCTTAATGTAGATCATTATTCCATGAAATTCCAGAGTGAATAATACTTTATTCTTTGTCGATTTGAATTTTAATGACTTGTTTTAAGTACTCTATTGTTTCTATGCTCAGAGCACATTTACAGCTGTCTATGAAATAGATATCAAATACACTTGAAGTGCTTTATGCACTAAATTTGAAATAAAATGAGTATTTAGTCATCATGAGTTTCTTTAAAAATAATGGATTTTACATAGATGCAAGCAATGATTATTCTAGAGTTGATTTTGACCCTTTAAATCCATTTAGCTTTCAATTATTTAGAGGTTCAGTGTCTATTTTATAAATTACCTAGATCCATCTTTTATATCTTCCTGCTTCCAATCTTTTGTTTATTTCACACACAAATAAAAGCATAGTGGAATTTAAACTGTCAGCTGTCAACTGTGATAACTGATCTGTAGATCAACAATTAAAAGGTGATTGCTATAATTTTTTGACTGTGTAAATCTTCCTAAAAGTGCCTATACTTGCATCCCAGGAGTTTTAACTACAATAGAACCCCCACATTTGGTCCAATATATTTTATTTTTCTTTATTTAGCTGTAATTTTGGATTATACTGCAATCCTTGTTGACTATCAAAAGATAGAAATTGATATGTATAATCGTAAAACATATAATTTCCATTTCTTAGGCATAATATTGTGGGGAAACTTCCCCTTTGCCCAAGAAGGTTTGCTGAAAGATCAATTCACAATAAGGCAGATTAATAAGAGAAAGAGATTTAGTTACCGTGTGCATGGGGAGAATCACAGAATGATTACCCAATTTCCCAATGGGGTCTAGAAGTTTATATACCCTCATTTTAGAGGAAAGGGGGAGATGAGGAATATAGATAATTCTGTTGAGTGGCAATAAATGGTTACTAGGGAGGATGAATAGATCCTTGGGAGAATGAATGGATGGGAGAAAACAGACTAACTTATAAATGATTCTCTTTGAAAATTAAATTAACCTAACAGACAGGTATTATCTTTAAAATGAGTTGTGTTGTGTCTGGTTGCATTCTTGATCCTCTTTCCTGCAATATGTTGAGATAACAGGGAGGGGAAAGAAGTCAATTGCTCTCTTTGATGGGTTTGTCTGGTTTTACGCAGATAGAAGGAAGCCCCCTCCAAGGCCTGTTGATCTCTAAGGGCCTTCAATTCAAAATACTCTTCATAGCAAAGAGTCATGTTTTGGAGTGAAATTTCCTGAGCTCCTTCAATATCTTCATTTGAGAAAAGAGTTTAAGTTTTGTTCCAGAGAAGACAAGTAAGGTTTGTCTTAAGCATGCCTATTAAATAGCTGCTATTATGTAATATTACCAGAAGGGACCTTAGAGATGAAGATGAGTTAGTTGAGACCTGGAGGAGATGAAATTGTTACCGAAAGCTCGGCACCTGTCCCTGAGGCCACATCAGAAGAACGAGGACAAATGGTTTGAGGAGAAGGTTTGAGGAGGTTTATTAATTTGCCAGCAAATGAGGAGGATAGAGAATCCCATCTTAAAGTGCCATCATCCTAACGATAAGCAGAAATACAGAGATTTTTAAAGGTGGGAGCGTTCAGCTTCAGAGTATTGCTATTTAACTGTAGCTGATGGTCCTGATCAACTCCATCTCCAGCAAAGACAATCTTGTGACCTTTGCCTAGACAGTTCCATTCAGCAATCTCCTGTGGTACAAAAAACAAAGAACACTCCCCTGTCCTTCTGACCACTGGCCTCGAGCTGGGCTGCAGGTTTTAATTCCCAAAAAGAGGGGTGCAAGGGTGGTAAAGAGACAGCTCATCAAACATTTTACCCTTTATCAGGCCATTCCCTCTGTTACAAATTGACTGGCTTAAGGTCACACATCTAGCACTGATGGCACTGTTGCTGCTCTCCTGACAGGTGTCCTGTGCTTCTTCAACACCATGATGAAGAATGACAACAATTTTTTAGTAAGAATAAATATGTATATTAGCCATTAATTATGTACCCATCATTATGCAGAGCAATTAGCATACATTCTTATTTAATATTCACAATGAAAGAACTCAGGAAATTTCACCCCAAAATATGACTCTTTGGTATTTTGAATGAAGGCTCTTTGAGATCAAAAAGCACTGGAAGGGGCTTTCCCTCTATCTGCATAAATTGGACTGACCCAATCAAAAGATCAAAGAGACAATTGGCTTTCCTTCCTCTCCATGCTATCTCAATATATTGCAGGAAAGAAGATCAAGAATGCAACCAGACAATACTTATCTCTCAGGCTAATTTACAAGTCAATCTGTTTCCCCAATCCATTTGTCCTCCCTAGCACCATTTGTCACCCCTAAAGAGGTGTGCTCCTCCGCTCCCCTACCCCTCCAAAAGGACAGGTATAAAAATATCTGAACCTCATTGGGATATTGAGTAATCACTCTGTGATTCTCCCCATGCACATGGTAAATAAACCTTTCTGTTATTAATCTGCCTTAATTGTGAGTTGATCTTTCAGCTAACTTTCAGGGCAAAGGGGAAGTTTCCCCTCACCCTACCATAAACACCCTATGATGTAATTATTGCAATTCTTAATCACAGATGAGAAAACAAGGCCCAGGGAGGGTTAAATGGCTTTCATAAAGACCACAGAATAAAAATTGAGGAGTTGATTAAGGAGGCCAGTGCAACTCGAGCAGATTGAAAAAGAAAAGGATCACAGGGTGTGAATCTGCGGAGGGACAAGGACCCAGAATCTGAAAGGCCATTGTAAGGACTTCAGCTTTTATTCAGAGAGACCCAATAAACCATGGCAGGTTTCTGAGCAGAAGATGACATTATCTGACATGTTATAAAAGTGGAGAATAGCTTATAGCAGGGAAAGTAAGAGCTGAAGCAGGGTGACAGTCACAGTCACTTGGATTAGTATATTAGTGCTGGATACTGAGGTAATTATTCAGATTCAGAATTTTTTAAAAAAGTGAAACCAAAGATTTGCTAAGAGATTGTATGTGAGGTGACAGAGAAAGAGAGGAGCTGAAATGACTCAAAGTTTTTTTTGCCTGAGAAGAATAAAGTCAACATTTATTGAGATGGTCTGTCTGTGACCAATTTGGGAGGAGCAAGAAAAGAACTTCATTATGGGGCATGTTAAATTTGAGATTCTTATTATATATGCAATATGTCTTTGAAGATGCAGTTGAATATACAAGGATGGACTTCAGTTGAGAGGTTAGCCTAGAAATAATCAATTTGGTAGTGTTAAGCTTAGCGCACTTAAAGCCAATGTACCAGATGAATTCTTCATAGGAATGAGTGTAGAGGGAGAATAGAAAAGAATGTAGGACTGGGCTCCAGGACATTGTAATATGAAGAGGTCAGGGAGAGGAAAAGAAACCAGAAATACAGAGTAAAGGGTAGTCTTAAGGAAGGAGGAGGACCAGGACAGTGTGGTATTCGGGACTCAACTCAAGTTCTTATCTCAAAGAGGAGGAAATGATGTCAAGTGCTGCTGAATCTGCTCAGAAATGCTGGTAGAGCTTTCCAAGAATCAAAGCAATGTCAACTTTTGATTAATTTTAAAAATTTCAAAGCCTGGATGTCTATATTGTTACGTGGAATATCTAAAGCTTTTTGCCCATTCCTTTCATTTTTTGCGTGTGTTATTAATACAGACTTTCTGTGAACCAAAGTTGCTGCTTGCACCTTTGACAAAGTGCAAATTGAATTATGCCAGTTTTACTCGTGTGTCTTCCGTGCATAAGACAAGAAGCCTTCTAAGCTCCATTTACACAGCTAGAGAAGAAATTAATGAGTATTTTCAAGTTCCTCGTTTGGTCACTTAATTGGCTGGGTGACAAAGAGCTCTGTGGTGCATGTCAAACAACTTTCAGAGTCCTCTAATGATTTGTGCTTTGCTTGACTTGTGATACTATTCTGTGTGGCCTGTCAGGCTGGATATCCTTGTTAAAGTGGCTAGAATAAATTGGTCATTGCATGACCAGTGTGCATACAATATAGGATATTAACTACAGCAACGGGGAGTACTTTCAGCAGCTCTTTCAAGAGATTTCCATGTTTGCCCATAAGTATCAAAGCCAACCCAAACTTTCATTTAGTATAATTAAAAGGACATCTGAAAGTAGTTTGAATCACAGCAGGTTCCTGTGGTTTGGTAACCCTTTGTTAAAACCCTGTGAACTTAATATATTTCACAGCTTGATAAATCTGCACTTGATTTATGTCAGTAAGAGAGAAAATATAAATCTGCACCCTACGTGTTTCTGGTGCCCTGAACCTATTGTTAAAAGACACTGAGATCAAAGAAAGTGACTTCCAACTACAAAACCAAAGCACTGCCGTTTTCTTTAGATAAAATATAGCTATAAGAATTCCCTTCTATAAGTTGTAGTCATTGAATGCTACTGCGTACAAAGCAATCATTGAATCCAAAGACAGTAAAATCATATGTGATATAAGCAGAGTAAATCCTACAGGTATTATTTAAAAGCTAGAAGAGATCAATTCATAACTTCAATAATTTGAAGACCTCCAAAGGACAATGACAGATATTGATGACGGAGATTCTGCTTCTCCCAGAGCATCATTCTGGGAGGGAATCTCTCAAAATTCCCCTGGCGAACGCGTCAGGTCAAGCCGAGATGGCCGCTTTATAGAGTCATTTCTGCCCCTTCCATTTTACACTTTTTCTGTAAATGAACAAATGTCTCATCTGCTGTTTTTATATACATGGTGTGTGAATGCTTAAGGAAGTAATTCTAATGATGGTGGAGGGGAAAAGTGCCCTTCTGTTTTTAAATAAAATGTTTTCATCCAAAACAAAAATATTTTCTCTGTTCTCTTCACTAGCTTGTGTTCTCTTCTCTCATTTAATTTCCTGATCACAACCTGGGTCATTGCTTAATTGAAAAACTTTTATTTAGTGTACATTCTATGCATCGTTGCTTTCCGAACATATATTTACTTCGGAAAAGTTTGAAATACATAAAACATAAATAGATATTATTTCTGTGCAAATGCAAGAGAGTATACATCAATTTACTTTGCTATTTCTTTAATAGCTTTATGATTACATAGCTAACCAGAAGGAAAAAGATATTAAAAACAGCATTACAGATTTAAGATCCTACTTTCTGAAACTATCATTAGCTTTTTGGGTACAGGTCAGAAAAGAAATGGAAATTTTAAAATGTAATTTGCAGTTAAGTATTTGCCTGATGGCTTGGAACCAAACAAATGGTTTTTTAAGACTGCTCCCAACAAAGTTACAATTTTTATATTTTTCCTTATCTAATGTATGAATTTTGTACAGCTGGTCGTAACAGAAACTTAACTGTGGTAGCTTAAACAAAGCAGGGCTTTATTTTTGCACATAAAAAAATGCAGATGAGGCAGTCCAAGATTAGCTTGAAATCTCCATGAAATCTTCAGAGACCAAGGCTTTGTCTGTTTCTCAGCTCTGTTATTTCTAGTACGTGGGTTTCCATCTTGAAGATGACAAGATGGCTATGTAGGTTCCAACAATCATGTCATGCTAATCTGCAAACAGGTTGAAGGAAAGGGCAAGTAACTGAAGGATTTTTCCCTTTTAGTACTTTCCAGAAATCTTACCCAACTACTTCTGATTGTATCTCATGGGCTACCCTATTGGCATAGCTAAATACTGCATTAATGGGTATAGTTTTGCAGGTGGGCATAGTGTCCAGTGATTCTGTGTCTAACACAAGAGGGATACGGGGCAACAACCATTCTCAGATGCAACTAAAGTGCTTTTGCTTTTTCTTATTTACTGATACGTAATGAAATCTTTTCCCAGTTTTGATGTAATAACCTACCATAGATTTACGACAGTACTGTAGTTACTTTTGAACTCTAAATATAGATTATAATGTTCTTTTGATTGTTCTGTTAGTCATAGTTTGGGATTAATCATTTTGTGTAAAAAAATGTAAAGCTATTTGAAGTTATTCTCAGATTGTATTTTTATTCTTCTTAAGTAACTTTTTAAATAACTAATATAGGTACGTGGCTTAAAATTTAAAAGACAGAATGATAAATATGCCTCCCTCCCACTAGAATCTCTGTGTTGTTACTCCAAGGCATACCACGAACATTGTTGTCTCTTTGAGTAGTGTCCCCTTGGAGATATGTGGTCCAGTCCTGCCCCTCACCTCTCTCCCGGGCATTCAGCTCTCCTTCTCCAAAGCAATCACTGTTATCAGATTTTTAAATGTATTACCAGAGAAGACTATTTTTACTTACATCCATCTTTTCATAATTTTTTTTTTTTTGTGAATCTTGTCACACAATCACAAAATAGTGTTGTTCTCCTTGCCTAGAATAAGGACTTTGGGAGTGGCTTGTGGCAGATCCACACAGTGGCCCAGCATTCTGCCATGGAAAAGAACAGATTCTGTAGAGAGGATCTCAAGGTAGATTTGGATTGTGTTTTTTAATCAACAAAACAATCGAACTCATCAGTAGGAAAATGGTTGCATTAGCTGCTACACCAAATGATGTCCTTGTCCAAGTCAGGAAAATATATTATCCATTAAAAATGATAAACATCTAAACCTAAAGAAAAGCACAGATTGATTCATTCAGTCAGTGAGACAATATTTCTTGAGCTCTAATTGTTCAGGCACTGTTCCAGTTGCAGGTATTCAGGGGTAAAAATGGACAGGATGTCAGCTTTTGTTGAGCTCACATTCCTAGTTCAGCAGGCTGAAGTTTGGGAAAGAAATAGACAGTAAATCAATCAATCAAAGTCATAAAATAAGGTGGCAGAAGTACTATGCAAAGAACTAAAACAGAATCGTGTGATTAAAAATAGTTACTATAGTTTGTGTGTATCAGGGAAGACTTTCTAAGGAGGTGATAATGAAACTGAGTCCTTGCAATTCCCCTTTGTACCTTTCTGGAGAAAGAGCATTTCAGGATGGGAGGTCGCCCAAGGCAGAGATGGTCAAGTGAGAAGTGACTGGAGAGTTCTGGGAATAGAAAGAAGACCAATATGCTTGAAGCACTGGGTTGAAGGAAAATACATTGGAAGGAAAGGTGTGGAAAGTCAAGCATCTGAATGCCATTAAAAAGCTTTCACCAGGGTCATGCCATACCTTTGCAAGATGATTTTGACTGCAAACTTTGTTTTCCTCTGATGTCCGTTCTTCCATCTTCAGCTGTTACCTTTCTATAGAATGATGATTCTCAAAAAATAGTTAATAAAAATAACTTTATATATTTCCAAATGCTCCCATTAATCCATTCCCCCTACAGGTAAGTAATGTTTCGAAAATGCAGATATGATCGTGACATGACCATACTCACAGACTGTCCATTACTCTCTTTTGCCCTTTAAGAAGAAAGTCCCCTTTTTAACTCTAGTCCTTGAGTATCTGACTCCTGTTGCTAATTTCTCGCACTGTTAACTGGCCCCTCCTGCATCCTTGGATCCTGCTCTCCCAAACCACCTGTGTTCGTGCCTCTGTGCCTTTGCGGTCCAGCACCTTTTGCTTGGATTAATTCTGCATTGGCTCTCCTTTCTGCTTCCCCTCATCTCCGTAACTTTGATTTATCTGTCAATGCCCACTTCATATGCCAATTCCTCTAAAGAAGCATGCTTTGTCCCACTTAGCCTGGGTAAACACCCTCTTGTGTGAACTTATAATACTCTCAGTTTTCCTCTATTGCAGCAATTATCAAGCTGTATTTTAATGTCCCTTCACTCCTCTGTCGCTAAGCTGCTTGAGAAGGCACAAGGCCACTTTTATTTCTATATCCTCAGGACCTTTCAAATTGTACTTAGCACATATGAAGTGATCTCCAAATACTCACTGTTTAATTGAAGCTCTTGGTCCACATTTCCAGTTGCTTACTGGTCTGCCCATTGCAACAGAAATCCTGACAGCACTTTTCAACACTCACTATTACCTATCCCTCTTCTCTCGTTTTTTTCTTAAATTTACCTCATTAGGTTTTCCCTCCACCACTTCACTGAAATGGCACTTGTTGAGGTCATTGATGACTTCATGCTGCTAAACCAATGGTCAGTAGTCCATCCATACTTTACTTGGCCAATCAGAAACATCTGACACAGTTGATCGCCCCCTCTTCCTTGATATACTCTCTTAAGGACAACTCACTTGATTGTCCTCCTCCCTAACTGACACTTCTTTCCAGTCTTCTTGGCTGGTCCCTCCTCTTCTCCTTAAACTCTTAAACTTGGAGTGCCCCTTGCACAATACTCAGTCATCTTGTCTTCTTTTGGTACAGTCAGTCTCTTGGTGATCTCATTGATTCAAATACCACCTATATGCCTGTGACTCACAAATGTTATCTCTGGCACAGAGCATTCTCCTGAACTCCAGAATTAATTTTCCAACTAATTGCTCATTATCTCCACCTCAAACCTTCCATGGCCATAACTGAATTCCTGACCTTCAGTTGCAAACCATTCGCCACCATCTCGGTTGACGTGGTGCATCAGCACCTCTGCTGTTATCTTCACTTTACTCAGAACACATGCCATGTTGAGGGTTTAGAACATGCTTAGATTGTTCCCACTGGAGGATTTTTGTTCTGGCTGTCCCTTTAGTTGGAATGCTTCTCCTCCAGGCTAACTCCCTTGACTACTTTGTCTTATTTGAATTGCTACATTTCCAGTGATACTCACTTATACCATCCTACTTTAAATCACAAGCTGCCATCTCCCCCCAGCCCCATCCCTCATTCTAGATCCCTCTATGCTGCCTATTTGCCTTTTATCTTACACGGCACTTTGCACCTTCTAGCATTGTATACTTTATTATTTGCTTCCCTTGCCAGAATGTGCAGTTCTAGGATTATTTTAATTATGAATAAATATTTCAGCTTTGAAGTAATGATACATAAAATTGTACTGATTGTCCTTCAAAAACAATATCTCTGTGGTTTTTGTCTTCATTTTACAACCATTCTATCAGTTCCTAGGGTGAGGGAGAAATTAGAACTATTATTAGTTTGAGAAGAAGAATAATTTGGATACTTTCATGATTGAGTTACTTTTGAAACTGATGAAAACCCTTTTTCCTTGATTTCTGATACCATGCCCTTCTGAATGCTTAAACTCTTTAATCATCGTTGACTATTCTTCATTTTCTCATCTGTATTGTTAGTCTTTCTGTGCTATCAATTCTTCTCCCTCTGTTCAGTTTATCTGGGTAAGGCCAGACGTACCGATGGCTTCAGTGGCCTACTTAATTTATGACACCTGAACCACATGTCAACAACAGATACCTTGTATACACTTCAGGCCTATCTAGACCTGGTGTTATTCAGGTTACAGTCGTAGGTAGATTAATTACAAGGATACAGTCTGCAAAATGTGTCATGTAGACATCGTGTGAACATCTTAGAGTGTACTTACAAATACCTATATGGTATAGCCCATGGCTCCTAGGCTAGAAACCTAGAAACCTGTACATCATATTACCGTACTGAATAGTGTAGGCAATTGTAACACAATGGTAAGTATTTATGTATCTAAACATAGGAAAGGTACAGTAAAAAGACAGTGCAAATGACTAAAAAAAATGGTATACCTGTATAGGGCAGTTCCATTTTAATCTTAAGGGACCACGGTGCTATATGTGGTCCATGATCGATCGAAACATCGTCATGCAGCACGTGTCTGTACTTTGCATTCAAAATAGGCAAACCTGAATTCTTCACGTTCCTCACACTCTCCAACACCCCACACTTATACCAACTGCGTTTTAAAAAGCAAAAATTTGCTCCTCTTCCTTTATTACCATTTTGAGCGAGTGCTACCTCATTGCCTATCTCAAATGCCGTGCTCTGCACTTCTTTGTTTTCCACACCAACCAACTGTAATGAACCAACAGATCATTTTAAATATCTTTGGAATCCCTGCTTCTCTTTACCTTCAGAACCAGAATGCATGGATTTGAACTCTGGTCTACCCTATGTTGGCTAATTAGTCTTTGGCAAGTTAGTTAACTTCTCTGAGTCTCCATTTTCTCACTTTAAGATGAGGATAATAGTAATTTCTACCTCATGGGAATATTGGGAACATGAAAGGAGTTGATGCATTATAAAGCAGTCACATTGGGGTCTGGAATACACTCAACAAATATTAACGATTATTGCTTGGAGTGGTGGCATGCACCTGTAATTCCAGCTAGTTGGGAGGCTGAGGCAGGAGGATTGCTTGAGTCCAGGATTTTGAGACCAGCCTGGGCAACATAGCAAGACCTGGTCTCAAAAAACATTAAAAAATTTTTAATAACCAAATATTAACCATTATAATACATTTGTACATTTGTAATTTTATAAATTATAATTATATAATTACAATATTATATAACTTTATAAATATATAAATATGTATTTAAATTTTATAAATTTATAAATATATATTTAAATGTGTAAATGTATTATATTCCACTACTGTAATTTTTTTAGTGACCATTGCTTTTTAGGAAGAGTTACAAACACTTTAATATGGTTTGCAAGCCTCTTTGGAATCTAGCCTTCACTTACCGATCCTGCCACTGAATCTCTTGCACTCTTTGCTCTACAATAAGAAAAAATTTTTCAGGTCCTCCAAAATGCCTATACTCTTTCACTTCTGTGCCTGTAAGTACATGCTGTACCCCTTGCCTCCGATCACTGATGAATTTCGGCTTGTAGTTCTCCTACTTCTTGGAGACTTACAATACAGAGCTTGAACCCTGTGTTCCCATTATTATCATGCTTGTCATGTTGGATTTTAATTGCTTGTTTAATTGTCTAGGCTTCCTATGTTGTTATCGCCTTGAGGGAAGGGAGAACATTTGTCTTTCTTGATGCCTCTCAATAGACTACCACATTGAAGGGGCTCAATTGATATTTGTTGAATGAATATTGAGTTAACAAGAAGGTTGAGTCGGGTCCATAGCTTCCTTTCACTCTTGTTACACGGTATAGATCTATTTGACAGCATTCAGTCATTTCATCCTGAGCTAAACTAGAATTAAAAAAAGTTATACAATCTAATATAGTTTGCTGACAATAATACTTTTTAAAACAAGGAGTCTCTTTTAAAGAGAAAGGTATTTTCTGTGAAATTTCAGTTCCATCTTGTTCTGCTCAAAGGTACTCATTACTATATTAAGGTCAGTGTGTTATACAATCTAATTTTAATTAAGACTTGAAAATGCCAACACTTCACTGTTATATAAAAGGCAGCTCAGAGATTAGTAGTTTTTATGTGCTTAATAATATAAAATGACAGTGGTTATAAAAAGTACGTTAGGTTTATTGATCAGATGTGTAAATATCAGTCACTCAACTTGTAATAAAAAACCCACAAGTTATAAACTGTTTTGAAGAACTCTTCTAACATTTGACCTTTAAGATTTTGATTTGAATCAATATCTAAACGCAGATTGGAGTACAGTGTGCCCTATTCAGTAATGATTTTAAACTTTTGCTTTATTCTACTTTATTCTCAATGGATAAACTTTATATCAAGAAGTCAAAAATAAAGAAGAATTAAATCTATGTTTTTATTTTTTTCAAATTACAAATCAATGTATAGTATTTTCACATATATAAAACGCATATAGTCAGAAAGCGAGAGATGGGAGCAGAGGAAACCTGAACTTCTTTCTCTTCTTCAACATATCCTGAAATTTACACATGAAGAAAAATATTTAAACATAACTGCATATATGATATAGTAAAACAACATTGTTTAGCGTAATGATTATGGCATATACTGATAAAGACGTGTTGCATTCAGGAA
Source organism: Lepilemur ruficaudatus (assembly GCA_963574885.1). Taxonomy (NCBI): domain Eukaryota; kingdom Metazoa; phylum Chordata; class Mammalia; order Primates; family Lepilemuridae; genus Lepilemur; species Lepilemur ruficaudatus. The sequence goes on along the minus strand of CAUYRT010033334.1, from coordinate 16,973 downwards.
AACATCAAGAAAAAGATGTAGAAGTAGAGTGAGATATAATTTCTATTCCCAGGCAGTTTTCAAAAGGATGTCAGAAATTTATTAGTTTAAATTTATCTGCTAAAGTGAAATAATTGCTCTTAATTTTCAAATGGGTTGCCTAATGGTGATTTGCTTTTTTATTATCAACTTGCTTATTATGTACTCTTCAAATATTTTCTTTAGAGTCAAAGAACGTTTATTCTTTTTTTGATCCTTCCACTAAGAATCTATTACTTTTCTATCCCACATACTGTGGATTTTTAGATCTATTATGTGCTGACCTTTCTGCCTTGGAGCATAGGCAAATTGGAGGCAAACTCCGAGTTTTCTTTCTCTTTCCTAAATTCATCCAACGGTGATTTCCCTAGTTCTTTGCATCATGTGTGTGTATATATATATATATATATAAATCTCATTGTATTATGCTGAAAATTGGCATCAGTACACTTTAAAACATTATGGGAAACTTTTATAAAATATATTGTTGGTATTCATAGTGATCTGCATTATCCACAAAAACCGGGGGCCAGTTTTTCTTCTGAAGTCTGTCATCTTAATTCCTTCTAATTCAGCCTGCCTTCCTTCCAAACTATGGTGATATCTGCATACTTCATTCTCTCAAAAGAGTTTTTGGGAGACATAGAAAATAGTTAAAGAAATAAAAGAGAATGTTTTCAGTTTTCCTATTGTATGTAACGTCATTAATGATTTAATAATACAAGTTAAATTTGTGTAAGTATTAAGGAGTACCCTAAATGTATCAAGGCACTAAAATTTACTCTGGGAAAACACAAATGAACATGATCTTTTCCCTGAAGATATCATAGTCTAGTGAGAAATCCAGACACCAATATAGATTATTCGAGATGAGTAAGTACTAAAACGCGAGCCTGCTGTGGTCTGAATGTTTGTATCTCCCATAATTTATATGTTGAGTCCCCATCATCTGGCCCTAAAACCTGGGATTTGGTGAGTTATCACATAAATTTAACATTCATTTTGTCTGCTTTAAAAAACATTGTTCATGATTGCTTAAGTATAATTGCAAGGAAACATTAATACAAGGAATGAGAGACAGCATTCTGTTGTGCTAAAATCAGAGTGTGGGATTTAGAATCATATCCACTGAATTTGTACCTGGATTCTACCTCTTATTAGCATTATGTTGAGAAAATTTCCTTCTATTCCTCGTTTGTTGAGAATTTTAATCATGAAAAGGTGCCGAATTTTGTCAAATGCCTTTTCTGCATCTCTTAAGATGATCATGTGACATTATCCTTATTCTGTTCATGTGATATGTCACATTCATTAATTTCGAGAGGTTGAACTATCCTTGCTTCCAGGGATAAACCCCACTTGGTCATGGTGTATTATCCTTTCAGTATGCTTTTGAATATGGTTTGCTAATATTTTGTTGAGGATTTTTGCATCTACATTCATCAGGGATATGGCCTTTAGTTTTCATTTCTTCTGGTTTCTTTGTCTGGCTTTGGTATCAGAGTAACACTGGCCTTATAAATTGTGTCTGGAAGTGTTCCCTCCTCTTCAATTTTTTTGGAGAAGTTTAGGAAGAATTGGTGTTAATTCATCTTTAAATGTAGAATGATTTGGTAGAATTCACCAGGGAAGCGATCTGATCCTGGGCTTTTTTGTTTTCCCCTCTTGGGAGGTTTTTGATTACTGACTCAATCTCCATTCTAGTTAAAGGTCTATTCAGACTTTCTATTTCTTCATGTTTTAGTCTTGGAGCAGGTTCTTATTTAGAGCATTCTTGGAGTTGGACATAGTTGTTTCTTTTTCTTTTCTTTTTTCAATTTGTACTTTTTAAATTAAAAAGTAAAAGCAATGAAGGGCAGAACAGAAATATTGTATTATCCCTAATAGTTTTTTCCAGAGATAAGATTTCATTATTGTAAGATTATTAACTAATTATTAAGATTATTAGCAGCTAAAATGGCTGTTCCATAAAGAATACATGTAATCTCTGTTGCATGTGGGATTTTCAGAGCATTTCTAATGAATTCAGAGAATCATCTAATTCCTAAAAGAATACTTCTTTGCACTGAAGAGATCTGTGTTCTCTGTTTGGCTTCAGAAAATATCTAAACCTTCTTTTTTTTTATTTGTTTCCCTGACACCTCTCTTTTGGCATATCCTGTTGGCAGCACCCTTATAGAGGATTTCCTGGAAAGCAGATTATTTTGTTGTGATCCGGAAATACTTTTGTCTGGCTACTAAGTCATGCTTTAAACCCAGAACAAATGACAGAGCTAAGCACACTATGTGAAAATGCCCAGTCTTTAAACTCATGAAAGATTTGGGGAGGGGGGTTGTTTGTGTTTTTCTTTTCAAAATGATGCAAAGTAAGCAAGTTGTGAGCAGGACTATTTTACTTAAAAGTACAGCGATGTTGATTTTTGGCAAGAACTTGGGATAGCTGGGAAAATATCAAGAAAAACAACTTTTATCAAAAGGCAAATTAGTTTTTGAAGCTGGTGTTAATTGGCAGCCAAGGTGTTTCATTATGAAGCTGAATTTTTAACAGTTGTTACTTGGTTACTATGAAAACACCAGCCAGAAGAAAACGCTGCAGTGTAAAGGGTATTTCTCCCCATCTCTCCCAACCTCCCTGCCAATGTGTCAATAATGTGGGTCCTTGTTTTGAAACACTTATGTGCTGCCTAGAAACTGTGTCTATGTTGGCTGTTTATTCGACTTCATTTCTGGATTAGATGCATATTTCATAATGAATGGGTTCAGGGATGATCACTTTCAAACTGCAGGTATTGTATGTTTCTATTTTGCGATTCTCTCTGTTTGAATGAAACCCAAGACCTTATGGAGAGAACCGTTTTTCTCTTTGTAACCTACAGCATTAAGCAAGCCATAGGAAATGTATAAATTGTAACTGCAGAGAATACTCTTTTGCATGAAGCAATGAGAACCGTGATACTTTGTCTCTGTGTGTGTGTACCTACTGTTGATCTTTTTTAAAAAGATAAAACCCCTGAGAGCCATAGGTAGTGAGGTCCAACTGTTTATTCCCCTCCCTAATGGTAAACAACATAAAGAAGTTTTCTCTTCATATGGGAGTATGTTTACTTTGATATTTTCCCCATTCTGACATTTTACTAGCTGGCTAAAAAACAAATTGGTTTGCTCAGTGAGTCCCCATTGACTAGGCAACAAATACTTGGATTGTCCTGCCTATAGTCATCCTTTTAATCTCTGTTGTGATCAGTATCCAGTTTTATGCTGATGTATAGGGAAAAAAATCATTTTCTCTGGGTGATGTGGTAAAACCGTTGGTTTAAATTACTTACCAACAGTTCTGCAGCCAACTAATTTAATTATGTGATCATAGTCTTATTGCAGCCTGTGCTATTGACTCTAAGAAGCAAGCATGGCTCTATTTGTTGTCCTTGAAAACAAGAACAGGTTTTCCTCTCGCCTTGCAAAATCTCAGCTAGGGTTTTACAGAACAAAATAATGAATGCTTCTGCTGCAGCATGTCACAGGGGAGGCTGGGACAATACTGAACTCATGCACACCGCTGATCCTTGCTTGCTGGGCAGCATGTACACCTGGATTTCTGACAGCTCCGTGGGTTCACTAGAGACCTCTGTTATTCTTTTCATCCTCTTGTAGGCAATGGTTGAGACAGTCAACAACCTCCTCCAGCCGCAAGCTCTGAATGCATGGAGAGACCTGACTACGAGTGATCAGCTACGTGCAGCCACCATGTTGCTTGATACTGTGGAGGAAAGTGCTTTTGTGCTGGCTGACAACCTTTTGAAGACTGACATTGTCAGGGAGAACACAGACAATATTAGTAAGTCGCCTCTGTTGTGCAGAAGGTCCAGAGACCCTTGCATAGCAGAAGAGGGGAAAGAGAAAAGCATCTCTGCTATCCCAGATATGAGTAATGCTTTATTTCAATGGAGATAAGTTGTTCTTTTTCTAACATAAGGAGAGTATCACCTGTCATTGCTTCATAAGGGTTTAAAATCATGTATGTTATATCTTCCTTAGGAAATTCCAATATTGGATATATTAGCCTGAGATCACTTACAGTGAGGTCCATTTATATTTTTAGAATTTTTGTGTATGTATCTATGTACATATTATGCTGTTTAAAATTGTATCCTCCTAAAACCGGGCTTATGGGTTATTTTAGTTATAATAGGAGTATCTTTGAATTATATACTGTAAAGAAATAAGTCATTTGAAGATAAAACAATATTTGATAATTGTGTTATTTGGCTCATAAGGAGTATAAATCTGTTTTTATTATGGGTTACGATATAGTTGAGTTTCATTTCAGAAGATTTGATAAAGCTATCTCAAATTTATTAGATTGAAAGATAGATCAATATTGATATGATAGTACAACAGCTCTAGATTATAAAAGGATTTTTCCTTAATTCATAAAATAAAGAGTATATTTTGAAAATTAAGTTAAGACCAATGACTATGGATAAGGATTTGGGCTTGAATTTTAAATTTTAGGCTTTATTATTGACATAGTTGTGTCATTTACATGATTTTAATAGCTTTGCTTTATATTATTTTGAAAAAAATTAAAATACTAACAATATACTTTCTTAAGATTGAACTACTATAAAGTGTGACAACTAAAATAAGAATTCCAATGTTTTGATTTTTAAAATATTTCTTGATTGTGGCCTCGGCATGCTTCTCAACGAGCACTGATATCTCTTTGTTATTAACAGAATTGGAAGTCGCGAGGCTGAGCACGGAAGGAAACTTGGAAGACCTAAAATTTCCAGAAAACACGGCCCATGGAAGCACTATCCAGCTTTCTGCAAATACTTTAAAGCAGAATGGCCGAAATGGTAAGTGAGAGTTTATTTTTTAACCTTGATGGAATTCCACTTTCATCAGTTTGTTGTTTCTGGCTTGGAATTTTAGATCCGTTGTCTTTGAGCTCTTCCTCTCCTCCTGTCACTACATCATTCTCTTTCTCCTCCTCTTCCTCCTCTCTCTTACCTACTACACGGTAGGTATTACAGTGATAGCTGTTCTATAAAATTCTCCATCAGATTTGGAAATTATTCCCTTACTTCTCAGCTGTCAGAAACTTGAATATGAGGGAAACTACAAACACCGAAATCCAGATGTTTGGACTTTTTTTTTTTCCTCAAAAAGAGTAATTCTCACTGAGTTTGCAGATTTCACTTATAAATTTTTTAATAGAAATTTTACTTGTAATTTTAAAATTACATGTTTTTTTTATTAAGCTTCTTTCTGAGAGTGCTTCTATGCTTTCTCTTTGCAAAGCATGTATACATTGAAGTGGAAGGAGGTGCTTTTGGGGAATGGAACTGGTCGATATAAGTCGGCTTAACTTAGTACTGGATTGAATACACTGAAAATAATTAAAATTCAATAAATAAATAATCTTATAGAGAAGGTAAGTGCCAAGATACAATAATATTAAAATTTCAAAACCATACTTTTTTGCCAAGGAAATGAGATCTTTTAACCAGTTAGGAGATTAGGAAGACGACCGCAGGTTGTAGTAACCAACTCAAAGCTGATGTTTCTTACTTCGGGATGAATAGTTTTGCAAAAAGATCCCTTTAAATAATAACAAGAAAAACAAATTCTGTATGTTGTCATCAGAATACAATGACCAAAGGAATTTTTGAGGCAGCAGTGAGATTCAACAGAGCAAAATCTGATGCCTAACTTAGCTTCCTAACTCGTTTCCTTGCTACCACTCTTGTCCCTCAATAGTATAACTTGTTCACTCAGGGTTCTTCCTGAAACCTAAATCTGACCAGTTGACCGCCAATAACACTTAGAATGAAATCACATGACTTAACTAGCTGTCTTTAACATGTTCTCTGTGATCCAGACAGACTAGGCTTAATTCTGTTCCTTGGATATACCAAATGTGTTCCCGCATCAATTTTTTTTTTTTCATTTTCTTTTCTTTCTTCTTGAAATGCAACTTCTAGATTTCTTTGCATGGCAGCCTCTCCATCATTCGCTTCTTAGAATAAATCTACCTCTTTAGGGAAAGCTTTCCCCATCTCCTCTAAGGAGATGCCCATCATTCTCTTCCCATTAGCCATGTTTATGCCAATGCTTCTTCATAGCATTAATGTACTTACTATTATGAGAAAGTATATTATTTTTGCCGGGCACGGTGGCTCACGCCGGTAATCCTAGCACTCTGGGAGGCCAAGGTGGGAGGATTGCTCAAGGTCAGGAGTTTGAAACCAGCCTGAGCAAGAGCAAGACCTCGTCTCTACTATAAATAGAAAGAAGTTAATTGGGCAACTAAAAATATATAGAAAAACTTAGCCGGGCATGGTGGCGCACGCCTGTAGTCCCAGCTGCTCAGGAGGCTGAGGCAGGAGGATCACTTGAGCCCAGGAGTTTGAGGTTGCTGTGAGCTAGGCTGACGCCATGGCACTCACTGTAGCCCGGGCAGCAGAGTGAGACTCTGTCTCAAAAAAAAAAAAAAAAAAAAAGTATATTATTTTTCATCTACCTGCTTATTGTCCAACCTTCCCACTAGGCAGTAAGCTTTGTGAGAGCAGGGACCTTGTCTAAACTTGGTTACTGGTGTAACCCCAGTACTTCAGACAGTGCCTGGTACATCCACACACTCACTAAACACAAAGCTAATGAAGATTGAAATATGTTTATATTAGTCATGTGAAGGTGTACGCTGATTTATTTTATTGCTTAATAAATTAATGTATACTTGGGGTTTTTTTAAGTTTAAGCATTAATTTCAGAGTGGAAAATTTGAAACAGTTACCGGTGACTAAGTGCACCGTTAAAACAAGGTGGGATGACAACATGACACCATCCCATGTGTGGAAATTAATATGAATTATCAACCAATTATAAGCCAATTAAAATAAAAGTTGTTAATATCAACAAGAAAAATGCATGGGTATTCTTAAGTTTAATCTTCTCAAACTCAGCATTTTTATGCTAAATATAAAGGGAAGGAACTAAAATTGAATTATATATTTTAGCAGATAAGAAGTATTTAGTGAATTGCTATGATTTGCCCGGTACTATGTTAAAACTTGCAGATTAGATAAGAATGCCATCTTCCTTTATGTAGCTCTGCTCATAATCTCTTTGCTGGATTACTGAAAGGATAATGGATATCTCATAGAATCACTGAGAAGGCTGGATACTCAGGCCCCAAAAGCATGCCAGAGCAAGGAGGCTGACAGCAGCCTGTACCAAAGCACAGACTCATTGCTGTGAGATGTCACTGCTGTTACATGTGCTCTCTGGATTCAGTAACTGCGCTGCTGCTGCCGCTGTTGCTATACCAATTCCTGCTTCTGTGTGTCACAAATTCCTCATCTGAAGTCTGAGCCTAGTGCATCTGACTGTCTGTATCTAGTTGAGGTGCCCAGAGAAGGCTCTTTGCAAGGCAAGCTTAGAAAGCAAATATATGTCTACTTTGTGTCTGTAAATCCCTAAGGGCAGGGAATTTCCCAAACATGGGAACACAATTCAGGTGTTGGACAGCACCCCTTTCTCAAAAAAAAACATAATAACATTTTTTTTGTCTGTCTTCCTACTTGACTCTTAGTTTTCTCTTTCTCCGCTTGACTCTAATATTCTAAGATAGATCACTGTCACACAGTGACCTTTAAAGAACATGGTAATGGAGTTTTAAGACAATTAAAGATTTTGAATCCTTGTCTTTTTTTTTAATGCAGTTGAGATATAATTTACATACACAAAAATATACACACTTTTAGTATTGAACTTGCAGTATTTGACAGTTGTACATATCTCTGTAATCACATAAAATAAGAAAATTAATTTCTTCTATTGCCCAAAATATTTCCTTTTGCCACGCTCTTCTCTCACCCTCTCTCCCCACCTAATGGAATTTTCTTCTCATTACTATTTCTATAGACAAATTTGCCTGTTCTTAGACTTCACATAACTGGAATCATACAGTATGATACTGGGAACCTGCAGCCTTCTGATTTCAAGATTCTTCTTTTTTAAGCACCAAAGGAGGCAAGAAAAGCTTCATCTTTCTCTGCTGCACCCCTTGTATTAAAATGATTTGTTCTGCAAAATTTGGATTCAGTCAAAAGGCCGCACTTAAGGACCTAGAAGGTCACGTTTCTCCTTAAGGTCGCAGGTTCCCCACCCCTGGATCCTTTAACTCCGCAAAATATATTTGAGATCCAGTCATGATGTTCCATTGGTCAATAGTTTTTTCTTTATTGATGCATACTATATTCTGTTATATTAATATGCCATAATTTATTTATTCTCCTATAAATAATAATCGAGTTGTTTCCAGTTTGGGGTTAGTATGAATAAAGATGGTATAAGCATTGTTCTACAAATTTTTTTATTCCTTGTGGATGTATGTTTCCACTTATCTAAGAAGGGTAGATATATGTTTAACTTTATAAGAAATTGCCAAACATTTTTCCAAAGGGTTGAATTATTTTTACACTCCCACCAGCAGTATACAAGAGTTCAAGTTCCACATACTTACCGACATTAGTGTAGTCAGTTTTTTTCATTTTCAGGGATACCAGTGAGTATGAAATGGTATCTCAATGTAGTTTTAATTTTCATTTCCCTGATTACTAACTATGCAGGTCATTTTTCATGTTTTCATTGGCCTTTTATCTTTTTTCCTAAAGTATGTGTTTCTGTCTTTTGTCATTTTAAAGTCATTTTTTTGTTGAGTAGAAGACATGCTTTATATATTTGTGAGTTCTATATTTATTTATATTTCCAGTCTCTAGTTTGCTTATTCGTTTTCGTAATGATATATTTTGATAGAGGCACATTTTCAATTTTGATAGCGTTCAGTTGACTATTTTATAGTGCATGTTTTTTGGGCCCTATCCAAAGCATTTTTATCTTCCTCAAAGTTCAAAAATATTGCCCTATATTTTGTTCTACAAGCTTTATGGTTTTGGTTTTTATGTTTAGGGGTGTGATCTATCTTGAATTCAGTTTTGAGTATATAGTGAGATAAAGATCGACATTCAGTTTTAACACTGATAGGTAGTTGTTTCAGCATAACTTGACTTTCCTCTCTGCATGGATGACTGGGCACTTTAGTTGAAATGAACACTTTGAACACTTGATTTTTTGCGTGAATACATATTATACGGGTTTGTTTACCATCTAACAACTAATTTAAGTAGAATGTGCAAACTAATCAGAGTTTTTGTCAATTTATAATTCCTGTTTGCTTTCATTTTAGGAGAGATCAGAGTGGCCTTTGTCCTGTATAACAATTTGGGTCCTTATTTGTCCACGGAGAATGCTAGTATGAAGTTGGGAACAGAAGCTATGTCCACAAATCATTCTGTTATCGTCAATTCCCCCGTGATTACAGCAGCAATAAATAAAGAATTCAGTAATAAGGTGTATTTGGCTGATCCTGTGGTGTTTACTGTTAAACATATCAAGGTAAGACAATGGCATATTAAGTTTAGTTGTTCACATTATATATATTTCTTATAACATGAATCTTAAGTGTATTAATTTTCTTTTATTTTTTTATTATTTGACATAATTCATTATCTATAAAATGTGATTTTTTTTGAAGTGACAATTGGAAGAAGAGAATAATTCTTGTATATATATTAATAAATACTTACGGTAAAAACATTCATAGATGAATTTATAAATGCTCCTTCATAATTAAAAAGAGTTAGCACAAGTCTAGAAATCTAAAGTCCAGCATGACTATAGGTAATAAAATTGTACTATATGTAAGATTCATGCTAAATGAGTAAATTTTGATGGTTACTGTCACAAAAACAAAAAAAAATATGGGTAACTATGTGAGATGATGATTATGTTAATTTTCTTCACTACAGTAACCTGTTTATTATCTATATGTATTCTATAACATCATGTTGCCTTAAATACAATAAAATTTATTTTTTTTAAAAAATGACAGTGATACCTTAAATGGAACTGAACATGGCTTCATATGTGATATTGCAAGCCATTATGTTTATATGAAGATATATTTTTGTGTACATACAAAAATTACAGTTGTATAATAAATTCAACAAAGATTTCTAAAGACCTCCTTTCAGAATATTTAGTTGGCCAATTAATTTGTTTCTATTAGTAAAGACGGGGTCTCGCTCTTGCTCAGGCTGGTTTCGAACTCCTGACCTTGAGCGATCCACCTGCCTCGGCCTCCCAGAGTGCTAGGATTACAGGTGTGAGCCACCGCGCCCGGCCTGATACTAGTCTTTTTTTAATGTTAATAATTAAAAATAAAACAGTGAACCCACCTCTAATCAGATGGAGCAAACGACAACATATATTCAATTTTGGTTAGAATTGATGAAGATGACTTAATACAACAACACTGGTAGACATCTCCCCCAAAATTGCAACAGAGTATGAACTTGTGTTGGATGTAAAGAAAATGCCTACCTAATTTACGCAATCATAAAGTAGTTATTGGCTTTATTGATTTTTTTTTCCCCCTGTAGCAGTCAGAGGAAAATTTCAACCCTAACTGCTCATTTTGGAGCTATTCCAAGCGTACAATGACAGGCTACTGGTCAACACAAGGCTGTCGGCTCCTGACAACAAACAAGACACATACTACTTGCTCTTGTAACCATCTAACAAATTTTGCAGTGCTGATGGCACATGTGGAAGTTAAGGTAAGATATATACCGTAAAATAAAATGCTTTAGCATGCAATCAGGTTGGTAACTCTAAATAGTACTAATTATACTAGTCTGACTATGGGCCAATCATACTTCAGTGTTTTTCTACTTTCATGGTAAATTCTATCCAGTTACTCTTTAGTGTTCAAGCCATATCCTGCTGGATTGTTCAAAGAATTCATTCTTTCTTTTCCTGTTATCCATGTAGTTCGTAAAATTGAAGTTTGCTCACTAAACTTCCCCTAGTCTCCCTTCTTTTATTTTGTATGAATAAATGTCGGACCATAACCCCGTAAACAAGATAAGATAGGACCCCAGAACCAAAGGCCAGTGGGGTTGGGTTAGAAAGCTGAGACTGGGGAGACTGAAGACTGGAAAACTATGAATGAGATTAAATACTGTCAAACTGACTCTGGGAAAGAAACCCTTAAGCACAATACACAGAGCATGATAACGCAGAGGGTTTGGCAAATTCTAACATGGTGGAATCAGTCTGCCCATTCAACAAGACACCATTCTTAGGAAAAATCCTGATGATAGGTAGATTGCAAAGTCTGACATGTGGCTGCATCAGTTTCTTCCCAGTACAACTGGTTTTCCTATATATGAGAGATGGAGAATAGGGATTTGCAAGGGAAGAGAAGAATGACAGGGTTTCAGGATATCAACTCAGGCAGAGGGATGGTGAAGGCTAGAAATGCAGTACTATCAGAATCTAGGAATTGTAGGCCTGGAAACTCAGACAAAAACACGAAGTGAGTCAGTGCATCAGATGTAGGTAAGACTAATGCTGAGATACTCAGTTTAAGGAAATGTAAACTTTGGTATTTGTTCCAAGCAAGATACTTAATGGCCAGGGATGACTGAGAATGCTAATATCTTGCTTCCCTCATTATAGTAGGTCGAGAACTAGCACTGACTCAGATTCACTGATTGAGTCCAACCAATAGTTATAGCTGGAGGAAAGCTAGATTATGTAAATTTATGGCATTTATGGCATACAGCCCATAAAAATGGGCTGTTTTCTAAAGTTTCTAATAAAATGTTGAATGAAAAGAATGCAGTTTTTCTAAATATTGTAAAATATTAAATATTATGAATAATACAATATTTATAATATGATTTATAATATATGTTATAAATATAAAATCATAAATTAAATATTATAAAATACAACAAATGTTACAAAATCATAAACTAAATGAATAATTACATTAAAAATCTGAAAATATAGCTTCTCTCAATTTTCTTCAAATATAAACACAATTTACATGTTATTTAAGATTATTTTAAGATTATTGATCATGTATAATTTATACAAAATTATTTGTCTTTGGAACTATCATTGGTATTTTACTTTGATACAGTTAAGCACTTGTAGCTTCAACATTTTATGCAAAAATTTTATGCAAAATTTAGTTGTCATAGCATTTTACATTGTAATACCTCTGTCATAATTATTTGGTATATGTTACATTGTGGAAAGAAAATGAGTACTTAAAACCCAGGAATGGCTTTGGCAAAGACTTAGCATTCTTTCAGACGATTAACAAAAATTTTTTATTATTTAAGTAATATTGCTTAGCTTTCAACTTTAGTAATTGGCAAATAGTATTCTCAAGGCAATTGTCTTTATAGGTACAATGAAATTTGAAATAACATGGATTTTTAACCATGCTGTTCAGTTCAGCACATATTTAAGTGTTAGTAATATAAATAATAGGATTTTAACACTGCCTTCAAAAGGTTTATATATTTTTTTTAGATTTTTTGCACAAATAGCTATGTAATAGAAATCCTCTAAAACTGATTTATGTGAATGGTTGTACAACTTGGTAAATTTACTAATAACCATTTAGTTGTACACTTAAAATGGAGTAAAGACATGATATGTAAATTACACTTCAATAAAGAAAAAAAAACATAGAGTCAAGAAAAAGAAATTGTTAATACAAATATTAACATATGTATACATTCCCCAGTATTTTAGTAATCAAATAAATACAATTAGAAACAAACAAAAAAAAAAGAATGAAGTTTGCACAGGAGGCTGTTGGAAGATTGAATATGTAAAAGTCAGGAGGCATTCCTAGAGGTGAGGATTTGCAAGCCGTCCAGTAAGAGATTAATGAGTTAGCCAGGCAGTTGGACATTCCAATCAGAGAAAACAGCATGAGTAAAAACATGGAGATATTACATATCATGGTGTTTAGAGTATGGTGTAAAGAATTTAGGATCACTGTACAACATGGCTAGTGTTGAAATCAAACTAAAATGTAGTGACAAATGCCTAAATTTACCATGTTATTGGGAAACAAGAATTGCAATTCAAGGCATACACGGTATGCCTGAAGAATAAAGAGGAGACTGGAGGTTTTATAAAAAGGAGACATGTTACATACATATCATTTTTCCAGAAAGTTCACTGTCACTAGAAAGTTTTGGGGAACTGGCAAGCTCTGCTTGGTGAGTGACTGGCAGTAGGTAAAACCAGTCTTAGAGTTGCCCCAGGTTGTCTTCTAGCTGTTAAGTAAATCTGGTTTCGGGTTACAACAGGCAGTTTCAGCAGCCAGGCTTGCAGAGAATTAGATTCCTGGAGCAGTGTCATGTGCCCTGAGTACTTTTCCCCCCTGGCCTCTTGACTCTGTTTTAGTTGGCTATGACAAAAACAGCCTAATTTGTATGATCAACTTTCCCACTAATTAGCAATTGGAAATGAGCTGAAGAATTCAGTAGAGCTGTGGCCATGAAGGGCCTAATGTGGAAATTTAGAAGCCTTAATATTTGCATGTCCGGAGTGGAAGTCTGAACATCCTACATATTACATGTCCCACTTGTCTAAATATTTACAAGTAATAAATAAAACCAGCAAAAAATGTAATATATTCTGACTTAACAAAGTATACCTTAATAACGACTGAGGACACAAAATCTGAATTTAGAATTCTTGGAATCTACACCTATACGTGGCAGTGTGTGGAGAGCCTCCCCTGGGTCCCCCTGGAAGTGGGCTGCCCCGTTCCCTTTGGAAGTATGAGGCCCAAGTGACAGCTCTCTTCCCAGGGTCTCAGCATATACCTGTGGTATGAGTCTTTGATGGTATTCTACGGGCAACTAAGAAATGATGACTATATCCCTAAACAATAGTGGCCCCAGCTACTTAGCATTTTAGGTAGATTATTTCCAATACTATGCAGACGATAGACATAAAAACTATCAGATTGGTTGTAGTGTGACAATTATTTCAATAAGTCATGATAAATGAAGTGTAGGGCCTAGTCAAAGGCTGTTGTGCTAGACATGAAGAGGATTTATATTAATTAATATATAATAATAAATATTTGAGATATATTTAGGGCATAAAAATCCCAAGGGTTTATTGCCTTGATTACAGAGATTGACAAATGCATTAGTAACCCTGTAGTCAGTAAAAATAGAGGGAGTCATAATGTATAACACATTTTGAAAAGTGAAAACTGCTATGAAGTTCCTTATGTCATTGATCCAAATAATGTCATCCAAAATTTTGTTTGACTCAACTGTAGAGAGACATGGAGCAGGAATCCCAGGGAGAGACCAAATTCACACCCTGTTAGAAACTTAAGAGTAAAATTACCTTAGCTAGTCAGCACAGTTCAAATTTTGAACTTCAAAGGAATACCAACTCTATTGTGTCAGAGCATCACAGATTGATCCATCTTAGCTAAAATGGCTACACTAACAAATGATAGATTCAAATCTGAAGTGTGCTGCTGTGGCCCTGGGATTCTACTTTTCAGCCTAGGTAATGAGCTCAAGCTCAGAAAAATGGATCAAATTTCAGGGAATGACAAAATATCATTTTATCGTTAGTTCATTGCCTAACAACCTCTCTGCAGTCCATTACATGAGCATCCTGACTGTGACTTTTATTGTGTGTCAACAGAGATAAAATAAATGAAAATCAGTCAATATGTCCCTTTAGCAGTCAGTCACACAGCGTGTGTGTCCTGGATTTCTTGTATCACAAGCTCTTGGTGATTGCCGGGGTCAGTCCCATTTTGATCTCACAACATGATTTTGGCACATTAGTGATCAACGAAGAACAGAAAGCAAAGAGACCGATCATCCCTGGAGATCGAAAAAAGAAACACACTAACCAAACGTACCTTAAACTGATTTCTACAACAGAAAGCTACTTTATTCATGCACGGTGAGAAATATGGCAGCTAGTTGGAATGGCTATTTTTGTCTGCTAGTTATCACTTTGTAACTGTATAGGAAGATTTATAAAGGAAACAGAATTATATTGGAGGATTTTGCTTGGCAAGTTTGGAAAGACAGCAAGGAGAGTTATCTAAATAATCTTGATCATTGCTGACACCAAGCTATGGTACCCTGATGTACCTGTCTCCACCCCAGGACTCTCCCAATGCACTGAATTGCTTTTATCTGCCCTCTGTGTAATTTCTGCTGTTGAGTCAACACTTTCTTTATTCTGTTATCAACATTTTTGAGCAGCTAAGTTAAGGTAACCATCATGAAGCTATTGACACGTTGCCTAATACACCGTAGGCTCTCATTAAATCTAATATCCTCTTTCCCGTTTGTCAGATTTATTAGTAGAGTCCAAGGATGCCAATGGAAACTTCTGGCCCTCAACCTTCTAAAAAAGAGGGGTGGGGATGGGGAAGAAGGGCAGAGAAGGGAAGCTACAGCTAGAGTCACAATTTTGATAAATATTATAATTGAGGCCTGCCCTGTGAATTAGGGACATAGAAAAGGGTCATCTGTCTGAGCCAGGATTGCTCAGAGTGGATTTATCAAAGACATGTTCTTCACTGAGGTTGACTTAGAATGTATTTAATAAGGTAATGTGTGAAGAATTTGAGTTGGCCACATTCTTGTAACACTTTTCTTTTCTTTGCCTTGAGTACAGGACTCTCTCTTATTATTTTCCATCCTCTGCAGTTGATCTCCCCAGATTTCCATGACCTCTCATTGTCACTGTGGCCCACAGCGTCAGCCTAGATATCTGTTCTTTCTCCCTAGGTGATCTCATATAGTCACGTGGCTCTAAACTTATCATCTCTTGACTCCCACCGATTCCTATCTCTGTTTTTTAACTGCGGATTCTGATTTAGCCATGGACTTAATGTAACTACTCAGACTTCTCTAAGAATTGTCACAATTCTGGAACCACACTTTGGGTATTCCCCTTTCTGAGTCTTCTCCAGCTTAGTGAATGGCTGCTCTGTCCTTCCAGGTGCTCTGGCCCTAAACCATGCGTCACCTTTGATCTGTTTCTTTTCGCTCATGCCGCACTCGGTCCCATCGTCACGTTCTGCCGGACCCAGAATCTGACCTTGTCTCGACCTCTTCATCGCCACCACCTAGGTTCAAGCCCCTATTCTCCCTCATCTACCTTTTTTGCTATACCCCTTTAGTGGTCTCTGCTTTCCTCTTTGTCAACCTGAAATCTAATCTCAACATGGCTGCGAAAGGGATGCTTTAAAAATAGGCAAGCATAACTGTGTTGCCAGCTGGTTAAGGATTTTCCATATTCTGTCAACAATAAGGAATCTCCTTATATAAAAGAGGATTACTTAGTATTTTAATGGTGCTTTTTTTTGTCTCCTGACTACATTTATATAGCGGTTCATAATTTGGAATTGACAAAGACCTTAGAAAAACTAAATTAATTTTTTTTTGTACAAAGAACACTCATATTGCTATAAGGAAAACTAATCAAAGTTTTGTTTTGATTATTCCTGAAATACTGAAATGTTTGAAAAATATAACTAATTACAATTTGAAAAAAGTTGAAGCTTTTAGTAAGAGTCAACAGTAAAATTATCTTATAACTTCTTTTGATTTCATTTGGTTTTTTTTTCATTCACGCAATGCATCACAGATTAAGCATACTTGCTGCCTTCTGCTTTCCACATGGAAATTATTGTTTTTAATGTTTCACAAATGTTACCATTTTCTAGTCTGCATGGTCAGAAATCGCTGCAGTTGCTCATTTTTTTTTTTTTTTTTTTTGAGACAGTGTCTCACTCTGCTGCCCGGGCTAGAATGAGTGCCGTGGTGTCAGCCTAGCTCACAGCAACCTCAAACTCCTGAGCTCAAGCGATCCTTCTGCCTCAGCCTCCCAAGTGGCTGGGACTACAGGCATGCGCCACCATGCCCAGCTAATTTTTTTCTATATATTTTTAGTTGGCCAATTAATTTCTTTCTATTTATAGTAGAGATGGGTCTCGCTCTTGCTCAGGCTGGTTTCAA
>CAUYRT010033333.1:0-15067 GCA_963574885.1 Lepilemur ruficaudatus | reverse complement strand
CCAATTAATTTCTTTCTATTTGTAGTAGAGACGGGGTCTCGCTCTTGCTCAGGCTGGTTTTGAACTCCTGACCTTGAGCAATCCGCCCGCCTCGGCCTCCCAGAGTGCTAGGATTACAGGCGTGAGCCACTGCGCCCGGCTGCCTGGAGAGCTTTTAAAAATCGTGGTGTCCAGGTCACACCATGCCAATTAAATTAGATACCAATTTTTTTAAAGGTTCCCAGGTGACTCCAATATATAGCAAAGTTTGGAAGCCACTGCTTTATATTCCTTCTTCCAGATTGCTAACAAGGTAATAACATTAATCAGTATAAGGTTTAATCTTCCAATCTACCTTTATCTGTGTCTACCCATGGGTAGTATATAATAGTGTTTCTTTTCTTTTTTTTCTTAATCCTTATACAGGGACCGTGCTAATCTTCTCTGTATTGTTCCATTTTATTAGTATATGTGCTACCTAAGCAAGACAATAGGGTTTCTTTTGTGTTTAAAATTTGTGTGAATGGATAGAAAATCACTGTTAGAACACTAGGAAGGGCTGGGGTGCTGTGGCTCAAGTTTATAATCCCAGCACTCTGGGAGGTTGAGGCCAGAGGATTGCTTGAGGCCAGGAATTCAAGATTAGCCTGGGCAACATAGTGACACCCCATTTCTAAAAAAAAAAAAAAAAAAAAATAGAAAAATTAGTCGAGCATGGTGACATGCACCTGTAGTCCCAGATATTCAGGAGGCTGAGGCAGGAGGATCACTTGAATCCAGGAGTTGGAGGCTGCAATGAGCTATGCTGGCATCACTGCACTCCAGCCTGGGCAACAGGGCGAGACCTTGTCTCTGAAAAAAGAAAAAAGAACACTACAAAGTAATTATTATAGGCAAGATCTACTGATGGGTGCTTAGTGGTTGAAAGGTTGAAGAAAAACAGAATATCTGCATAGTCTCAAAGTAAACTTGATATTTATTAGTTACAAAAGAAAAAAAAAGTAACTTTATAGGCAGAAACCTGGCAAAACACCATCTTAACTAACTGATCATGGTTAACATCACTAGAAATAAGAGATATGATGTCATATACTCCTCCCTCATATACTCCTCCTCCTCTTCCTCCAGGGAAGCTCTGCACCCCTTCTCACATGCCTTGACATGCCTTGCCCTGTGCATCTCTTCATCTATATCCTTTGTAATATTGTTTATAATAAACTGGTTAATGTAGTTCTTTGAGCCTCTCTGGCAAATTAATCGAATCTAAGAAGGGTGTTGTAGGATCCCCAGTTGATAGCCAGTTGGTCAGAAAACACTGAAAAGAGCACATCACTTCTATGATATTCTTGATATTCTTGCCCAAAATGCATAACTTCAGTCTAATCATGAGAAAACATCAAATGTTCCAAATTTAGAGACATTCTCAAAATTAATGACCAGTACTCTTCAAAAGTGTCAAGGTCATGAAAAACAAGGAAAGACTCAGAAGTGTCACAGATTGAGACTAAGGAGACATCATGAATAAATGCACTGTAGGATCATATATTGAACCCTGGAACAGAAAAAGGACAGTAGTGGAAAAACAGGTGAAATCCAATTAAAGTATATAGTTGAGTTAATAATAATATACCAATGTTCATTTCTTAATTTTGATAATTGCGCAATGTAAAATATTAGCATTAGGGGAAACTGGAGTAGGAGATAAGTCTGAAAGTATTTCAATATAAAAAGCTAAAAATTTTTTCATGAATGCTACAGTGTTTGTTATATATCATTTTCTGCTTCTCTTTTCCCTGAATTTTATACTTGAGATCTGTTTATCAACTAGATTAACTATTAGCTCTCTCCCCCAGTGATGTACATTGTGATTTTATTTTCTTATATTTTTTCTTTATTTTTACAAAGTATCCATGTAATAAAATACATTGTGATTTTAATATGCATTTCCCCACAACTAATGATGTTGAACCCACTTTCATGTGCCTATTGGCTATTTGTGTATCTTGTTTTGTGGAGTGTTCAGTTCTTTTGAGAATGAATATTCTAAAGCTTTTAATACTTACTACCTTCATAAAATTGTACCAGTTTATTCTTATGCTAGCACAGGTTGAGTATCTGTAATATTATTGTATATGTATATTGGTTTTCATCCATGATTTCTGGCTTATAACTCCCATAGCCTTTGTTATAATGTTGGAGCCCTGCAGGCCTAATAAAACAGAATCTATCTATCTCTTCTCTCACCTTCTTCTGCCTTCCTTTCACCTGCCCAGGGCAGGACTCTAATCTTCTCCTGCTTTTCTGATCATGGGTTTTAAGAAGTGGTCCTGCCTCATACCCTGGAGGAAGGAATGCTGCACAGGGAGGCCAAGAAGAATCTGAACAGACAGGCCTTGCTGGGTTTCCCCACTCAATCTGTTAGTATTAGATCATACGGTTTTTGTCCAGTCACATTTCTACATGGTTGTCAGTCATGCCTTTCCAACGAAGGCTCCGTAAAAGGCCGAAGAGGACAGGGTTCTGAGAGCTTCTGGATAGTTGAACACGTGGATATTCCTGGAGGGTGGCTCGCCAGGGGAGGGCATAGAAGCTCTGCACCCCTTCTCACATGCCTTGACATGCCTTGCCCTGTGCATCTCTTCATCTATATCCTTTGTAATATTGTTTATAATAAACTGGTTAATGTAAGTTATTCCCTGAGTTCTTTGAGCCTCTCTGGCAAATTAATCAAATCTAAGAAGGGTGTTGTGGGATCCCCAATTGATAGCCAGTTGGTCAGAAGCACAGGTAAAACAACCAGGGGCTTTCCTTTGGCACCAGGAGTCAGGGGCAGTCTTGTGGGACCGAGCCCTTAACCGGTGGGATCTGATGCTATGTCCAGGTAGATCAAGTCAGAATGGACCTGGAGAATACCTAGCTGGAATCCGCTGCAGAATTGATTGTTTGCTTGTTGGTGGGGAGAAATCCCCACGTTTGGTCACAAAAGTCTTCTGTGTTGATTGTTGCTAAGTCAGAGAATAGAAAAAAGCACTTTGTGTTTTTCCATTCAGAGTGTCTGTAATCTGAATATTTGAAATTTAAAATGCTCCAAAATCTGAAACATTTTGTGCACTAACATGATGCTCCAAGGAAATGTTCATTGGAGCACTTTGGATTTTGGATTTTTGGATTAAGGATGCTCAATCAGTAATTATGCAAATATTTCAAAATTCAAAAGGATCCCAAATCTCAAACACTTCTGGTCCCAAACATTTCAGATAAGGAATATTCAACCTGTATATGAAAATGCTTATTTGATTCTCATTAGTTTCCATGCTCCTGTGCGCTGGTAACTCATCAATGAAAGAATGGAAATGTAGTTTTCCCTAGCATTTTGGATCTTTCTAACTGTCCATAAAACGTTGTCTTACAGAAAAATGGCTACTGGACAGGATCGGGTAGTTGCTCTTGTGGACATGGACTGTTTTTTTGTTCAAGTGGAGCAGCGGCAAAATCCCCATTTGAGGAATAAGCCTTGTGCAGTTGTGCAGTACAAGTCATGGAAGGGTGGTGGGTATGTGTCACTGTTATTGTTATAACTATCAACTACTATTTTAATCTATGGGAATACAATAACACTGTGCTGGGTCCTGTTTGTGAGATTTTTGAACTGCTGTGTTTGAGATTGAATGGTGGCATCTGTCAAAAAGTTTCTAATATTGTATGTTTATAGCCTGCTGTGATAAATTTTAATAGTTATTGCTTGTGGTTGTGTAATATTTTTTCTGTTCCCTCTTTTTTTCTAATCTTAGAATAATTGCAGTGAGTTATGAAGCTCGTGCGTTTGGAGTCACTAGAAACATGTGGGCAGATGATGCTAAAAAGTTATGTCCAGATCTTCTACTGGCACAAGTTCGTGAGTCCCGTGGGAAAGCTAACCTCACCAAGTAAGAAGAAAAGTTGTTTAAGGGGACATAGAGGAGTTGAGAATAATATAATTTGTGGGACTAGGAACTGGTGTTTCAAATTTGTTTTGTGTAAATAATATCAGAAAAAGTTCCCTTTGATCAGCCATCTTGTCTCTGAAATGAAAACAGATTTTGGCATTGTGTTTCAGGAACAATTCAGAACTGTTGTAACCTATAACAATGGCTGCTTTTGACACCCATTCAGTCCCTTAAATGTTTAAAAATTGGTTGTTAAAATAAAACTTAATACCAATCCCTATGTTCTCAATCCAGAAGTCTAAAATGTTTGAAGTGAATAATTAAATTGACTGTGAAGCTAAGCATTTTTCTAGGAAAGACTGAGTCAAATTGACATTCTAGTGCAATATCTAGAATTATTTACCAGAATTGAGCAATCTCAAAGGAGATTACTTTATTTATTTATTTTCATGCTGAGAACTCTCAAACTATGCTTTTGTTTTTAGATTAAGTTATCTCTCCCCAAATATTGGAAGTTTAGCCTTGGAATGGGAGATGTGTATAGACATAGCCAAGTCAGAGGTAGGCACAAGCCCTAGCCATTAAAATAATCCTAACTGGTGATATGTGTTAAGCATGTATTACATGTTAGGCACTGTCTTAAGCTCTCTAAAGGCAATTATCT
Source organism: Lepilemur ruficaudatus (assembly GCA_963574885.1). Taxonomy (NCBI): domain Eukaryota; kingdom Metazoa; phylum Chordata; class Mammalia; order Primates; family Lepilemuridae; genus Lepilemur; species Lepilemur ruficaudatus. Next base: position 10,498 of record CAUYRT010033333.1, on the reverse strand, counting down.
TTTAAATCTTACATCATCAAGTTTAAAGACGTTAAATAATTTCAGTTCACATAGCTAAGTGAAAGGCTGGGGAATCACATCTATTTTTTCAGATTCTATTAGGTCATTAAAAGTAAAATGTCAACAGAGTACAGTGTCTTACACCTGTCTATAATCCTAGCACTCTGGGAAGCCAAGGTGGGAGGATCGCTTGAGCTCAGGAGTTCAAAACCAGCCAAAGCAAGAGCGAGACCCCGTCTCTACTAAAAATAGAAAAATTAGACAGATGTGGTGGTGTGCGCCTGTAGTCCCAGCTACTTGGGAGGCTGAGGCAGGAGGGTCGCTTGAGCCCAAGAGTTTGAGGTTGCGGTGAGCTATGATGACACCACTACACTCTACTCTAGCCAGGGCGACAGAGTGAGACTCTGTCTGAAATAAAAATAATACAAGTAAACATATTAAATAAATAAATATGAAATGTCTGATTTTGAACCAAAAGTTTAGTGTATTATGTTAATATCTCAAATAAGAAGCAGTACAGTTGATGAAAGTATGTGCCTAAACTATCGACACAGTTTTGCCATCTTAAGGGTAGCTTGCATATGCCAGCAGCGAAGAAGCCTGGGGAGTGAGTGGTGATGAAATCGTGAAAGGTGTTTTCCATAGCCTATTGAGAATTGAATATTTTTCCTTGCAAGAAGTGATCCAAAGCCTGGAAAAAGTGGTAGTCAGTTGGTGGCAAGGTCTGGTGAATACGGTGGATGACAAGAGTTTTCCAAGTCCGGCTTCTGTAGTTTGAGCAGTGGTGTTTTTTGCGACATGTGGTCTTTTTTTTTTTTTTTGTGAGACAGAGTCTTGCTCTGTCACCTGGGCTAGAGTACCGTGGCGTCAGTGTAGCTCACAGCAACCTAAGAGTCCTGGGTTCAAGTGATTCTCCTACCTCAGCCTCCTGAGTAGCTGGGATTACAGGTGCATGCCAACATGCCCAGCTAATTTTTTTACTTTAGTAGAGACAGGGTCTCGCTTTTGCTCAGGCTGGTCTGGAACTCCCAAGCTCAAGCGATCCTCCCGCCTCAGCCTCCCAGAGTGCTAGGAGACATGTGGTCTTGTAAGAAGATTGTCCTGTGTGTATTGACCAGTTTTGGCTGCTTAATCCCAGGCATCCTCATCATTTTGTCCAGTTGGTTTCAGTAGACATCTGCTGTAATTGATTGACCAGGTTTCATGAAGCTGTAGTGGATAATACCAGTGCTGGACCACTGAACAGACATCATTAGCTTTTTCTGATGAATATTCGCTTATGGACTGTGTTTCGGCACTTCATCTTGATCCAACCATTGAGCCGAATGCTTGCAATTGTCAAAAAGAATCCATTTTTCATAACACATAACAATGTGTAGAGATAGTTTGCCTTTATGCCATGACAGTAAAGAAAGGCAAGCTTCGAGACAATTTCTTTTCTGATGCTCATTTAATTCATGCAGTACCCATCTCTCCAGCTTCTTTACCTTGCGCATTTGTTTCAAATGGTCCAATATTGTTGGAATAGTTATGTCAAACCTTGGTGCTAATTCACGCATAGGTTGAGATGGATTCACTTCCACTACAGCTTTCACTTCATCATTATCCACATTGGTCTCAGGTCACCCACATGGCTCATTTTCAAGATTAAAATCACCAAAATGGAACTTCTCAAACCATTGACGTACTGTGTATTCATTAGCCACATCCTTCCCAAACACTCGTTGATATTTCAATCTGTCTGCACTACATTGGTTTCAACTATTCGAAAATAGTATGAATTTTTGACTTATCCATGGTTTCACAAAAATTGCTCTAAAAATGTTTTTTTTGAAAAATAATCACAAGCCAAAACATGCATTTCAAAGAATGAGGATGTACTTCGCAATAAAAACAAAAACAAAAAAAAGTGTCAAAGTAAAATGTCAGCAATATCAGCTGTCAAACTTAGTACTTAAGGAAATCAGACATCCCATACTTAATAACCTTATAGTGTTACGTTCTCAATGTACACTATCCTGTGTGGTGTGGTCTAGGAATCATTCTTTGAGTTGGGATTTGAGATATTTCTGAATTCACCTATGAATTAGAAGTCTAAAGGTAGAGAGGTATAGCCAACCCCATATTGTAGTTGTTGCCAAAAGAAGACAGATTTAACTGAAGATTAGTAGTTTGACCCTAAAGCAGAATTAATTCAGCTAATGGAACTATGCTTCATTGCATTGAATAGAATTTTATGCTGGTATAGACAATGTAACTTCCCTGAAATGTATCGTTGACTTCAAAGTATGATTCAGAAAAGCCATACTTCAACTTTGAACTGAGTCATATACTTGATTTTTTTTAAAAATAGAGATGAGGTCTTGCTATGTCGTCCAGGCTGGTCTTGAACTCCTGGCCTCAAGTATTCCTCCCACCTTGGCCTCCCAAAGTGCTAGGATTACAGGGGTGAGCCACCACACTCAGCCATGAATCATATACTTTTAAAATCTTCATCGAATAATGAACAAAGGCAGTTTTAGAAAATTTAGGAGTAAGTGTATAGACCAGAGAGTTAATAAGCAATTTAAAATTATTATTACAATAATGAAATTGAGATACCAGGTTATAAAAAGTACTATTTGCAGAAATGTATATATGTAGTTTTTCAAATATTCTTAAAAATACCTTGGAGTGATTTGCTCAAGACACTGTGAACCCAGCCTGAGCAAAAGTGAGACCCTGTTTCTACCTGAAATAGAAAACAAAAAAATAAATTTTAGCCAGGCGTGGTGGTACATGCCTGTAGTCCCAGCTACTCGGGAGGCTGAAGCAAGAGGATTGCTTGAGCCCAGGAGTTTGAGGTTGCTGTGAGCTAGGCTGACACCATGGCACTCTAGCTCCAGCAACAGAGTCAGACTGTGTCTTAAAAAAAAAAAAAAGATGCTGTGAAGAAATACCAAGTACTACAAGAGAAAATCCTTTTCTGTATATTACTCTCCTTTTTTTTCTTTGAGGCCTAACTATCCTCTTCCTAACCCAAATAATGATTAAAAGAAAAAAAGCAATATTTCTCTAATTCTGTCATTGAGAATGTTTTAGAGCAAACATTATACTAGTTTTTATAGGTGTCTTGGTGAAGAGGTATACGTATTTCCATTTTTATGGTAAATATAAGTTCAACAGGAACAAAGAACTTTAAATTGCATATCAGGTCCAAACCAAAGCAAAGAAACTATCTGTATATTGTCATAGAAAACCAGCTACAGGGCCAGAAGAGCTCGTTATTATGGTTTGAGTAGAAGGTATATGGTGAGACTGGTATCCATGGTTGTCTGCCTACCTGGACACATCACCGCATTCTAGGTGTTTATCGTCAACGTGGCAATTGGAACATTAGTATATCCATAAATGATTGGTTGGGGTATGCATATATGTGGCGATGATCAGTTCACATATTAACCAAATTCACCATTGATTGAAGTATAAAACCCATATGTCAGTTTGTTAGTTTATAGTGAGAAATACTGGCCTGAGGAAGACCAGATACGCTGGTTTACTGATAAGTGCAGTGTTCCTTTAAGTTACCTCTTATTTAAAGATGGAATTAGAAGGACTGTGTGGTGGATATGTGAGGGGAAAAATTATAGTAAAATGTTTTCTACTTAAACTAGTTAGAGGCATTTCTTTCCTCTTTAGAGGAATTCTTGTCACATAGACATGTTCATGGTCTGGATGCTTTCTACTGTAGTAGTGCTAGCGTTGTGTTAAAAGTGTTTGCCTCAGTGGTTCTTCCTTGTGCATGCTTCTGTTATTGATCATCTGCCTGCCAATGGACCCTTTTAGTCCTTTCTATTATCTAGTCTCTTAAGCCACTTGTCTCTTGACTGTGATATTACTGTTCATTATGGAAGGGTGGAGATGAGACCAACGATCTCAAGATTACCTGTTTATTGCCTACATGTATGATCCTTATGCTTAGGTACCGGGAAGCCAGTGTTGAAGTGATGGAGGTAATGTCTCATTTTGCTGTGATTGAACGTGCCAGCATCGATGAAGCTTATGTAGATCTGACCAGTGCCGTGCAAGAGAGACTACAAAAGCTACGAGGTCAGCCTATCTCAGCAGACTTGTTGCCAAGCACTTACATTGAAGGATTGCCCAAAGACCCTACAACAGCAGAAGAGACTGTTCAGAAAGGTACTTCCATAGCATCATATTTGTTGTGCTTCCTGCCTCTGGAGCCTGCTTTGCTTGGTCATGCTGGTTCTTGGAATGCTTGAAAGGAAACTTAAACTACAGCCTGAATGAATCACAAGGACTCACATGGAAGGATATACAAATTCTCTTATCTTTCCAGTTACATATGAACGTTGAGAAGCTATGAAATCTATATGAAAGTAAATTTCTCTTTATATAGCTAGGGCAGCTTAGTGTTATCAATAGAAGATAGAAGGCTGACTGGGGACTTCCATCATTTGTAGATTAATTTATATTATTGTAACTTAGTTTCTTGGTTTCTTCATCTGTAAGTTATACAGTGTTGCTTTGCGTATGTGCTTTTAAATTTGTGCTTTTTAATTATAAGATGACTTTGTGCCATTATAGATCTCAGTCTTTTTCTTCATTTTCCTTCCATGGTCATTTTAGAGATCCATGTGGCTGTATTTATAATAAACAATGGCTTTTATCTGCAGCAAAATCCATGGTATAGATTGATCATGTTTACAGATCATTCTCCCTAGTGACGAGTTCATTAATTGTTTTTAACACACTGCTCTTTGTATAATAAATGTCCTTATTTATTCTGTTTTGGACCTATGCAAGGGTTTCTCTGGGAAATGTTTTCAAGAGTGGATTACTAGGTCATAGGATATACATATATATTAATACTTAGTTTCACTAAGTACTGCCAAATTGCTGAAACAGTTTGTATTCTCTCTGGCAATATGTAAGAGTTCCTGTTTTTCTCATGTTCTTAATAATAATTGGTATCATGTAATATTTGCCAACGTGATGACTGTGAAGTGGTATTTTTTGTTTTTTGTTTTGCTTTAGTTTACATTTCTCTGATTATTGAGATTGAGGATCTCTTCGTGTACTTACTGGCTAGCTGAGTTTCTGCTTCTGTGATTTGCTTATTAAAATTTTCACCCATTTTTTCCATTGAAAAATCTATTCATTTTTTGATTTGTAAGAATTCCTTTGTATATCCTAGTTATTAATCCCTTGTATATTTTTTTGAAATGGGGTCTTGCTATGTTGATTAGGCTAGAGTACAGTGGCTATTCACAGGTGCAGTTATAGCACACTGTAGTCTAAAACTCCTGGGCTCAAGCAATCCTCCTGCCTTGGCCTCCTGAGTAGTTGGGAGTACAGGGATGTGCTACCATGCCTGGTTCTCCCTTGTCTATTTTTGACATTGTATATATCTTCTCCCAAGTCTGTCATCTGTCTGTTAACTTTGTTTACGTTCAACTTTGTTAAACAAAAATTCTTATGGTCCATCAATTTTTCACTTCATGGTTTCTGCATTTTGAATCTTGTTTAAGAAATCTATTTCTACCAAAAGTTCACAAAGACATTTTCCTACATTTTCTTCTATTTGCCTTATAGTTTATTTTTATATCATTCGGTGATACAGAATTCACCTTTTTATTTGATTTAAGATAGGGAGCCACCTTAATTCTCTTTATAGGGAGCCAGTTTTCCCAGCACTTAACTTACTAAATAGGCTATTCTTTCCTCAACTTCTCTTATTCTGTAATATTCCATTAGCTTGTCTTCTCTAGCTCCAGGAATACATTTTTTTTTTCATTCGGGAAAGTGAGTCTGAACATTGTTTTCATTACTGCTGTTTGGAGTATGTCTTAATATTTGATAAGGAATCCCCTCTGCTTTTGTTTTTCAAAATTATCTTAGCTATTTATGCACTTTTATTGTTCATTACTCATTTTAGAATACATTAGTCAACTGCCTCAAAAAAATCCTTATTGAATTTACATGTTTTGAGAGGATAGTTATCTTAATGTTAAATTATCCCATCCATAAATATGTCTCATCAATTTTTTAGGTCTTCATTTATATCCCTTTTAATTTTTTGTTTGTTTTGTTTTCTTGAAACTGAGTCTTGCTGCGTCCCCAGACTGGAGTGCAGTGGTATCATCATAGCTCACTGCAGCCTCCAACTCTTGGGCTCAAGTGATCCTCCTGCCTCAGCCTCCTGGGTAGCTGGGACTACAGGCATGCACCACCATGCCTGGGTAATTTTTTCTATGTTAGTAGAGACAGGGTCTCTCTCTTGCTCAGGCTGGTCTTGATCTCCTGACTTCAAGTGATCCTCCTGCCTTGGCCTCCCAGAGTGCTAGGATTATAGGTTTGAGCCACCATGCCCAGCTCCTTTTAATGGTTTTTCTAAAAATTAAGAATTTTTATTTATGTCTTGTAATGTTTTTGCTTCTGAGATCTGGAATCCAGTATGTTATTTTCCTTTTTTCTTTCTCAGGTAAATTTTTTTTTAATCTGTGGATTTTTAATTTATTTATTAATTCATGTATTTATTTTTGAGACAGGATCTTGCTCTGTCCTCCAGGATAGAGTGAGTACAGTGGTGTGATCATAGCTCACTGCAACCTCAAACTCCTGGGCTCAAGCGATCCTCCTGCCTCAGCCTCCTGGTTGCTAGGACTACAGGCATGCACCACCCTGCCTGGCTGATTTTTTCTGTTAGTAGAGACAGGGTCTCTCTCTTGCTCAGGGCTGGTCTTGATCTTCTGACCTCAAGTGATCCTCCTGCCTTGGCCTCCTAGAGTGCTAAGATTACAGGTGTCAGCCACCATGCCTTGCCACTTTTAATGTTTTTTTTTTAAAAATTAAGAATTTTTATTTATGTCTTGTAATGTTTTTGCTTCTGAGATCTGGAATCCAGTATGTTATTTTCCTTTTTTCTTTCTCATGTAAATGTTTTTTTTAAATAATCTGTGGATTTTTAATTTATTCATTCATTCATTCATTTCTTTTTGAGACAGGATCTTGCTCTGTCCCCCAGGCTAGAGTGAGTGCAGTGGTGTGATCATAGCTCACTGCAGCCTCAAACTCCTGGGCTGAAGCAATCCTCCTGCTTTAGCCTCCCATGTAGCTGGGAATACAGGTATGCTCTACCACGCCTGGCTAATTTTTGTATTTTTTGTAGAGACAAGGTCTTGCTCTTGCTCAAGGTGGTCTTGAAGTCCTGACCTCAAGCGATCTTCCTGCCTTGGCCTCCTAGAGTGTCAGGATTACAGGCGTGAGCCACAGCACCCAGCCAATTGTGCAGTTGTGGTTTTCGATGAACAGAGCTTTAATTTGGTCCAATTTATCTTTTTTTACCTTCTTCGTGGATAGTACTGTTTATGTCGTATTTAAGAAGTCTTTACATGCCCAAAGGTCATGAAGATATTCTTCTGTTTTATACTAGAAATTTTATTGTTCTGGCATTCACATTTAGATCTACAATCCTGTGTGTGTGTGTGTGTGTGTGTGTGTGTGTGTTTGTGTGTGTAAGGATCAATATTCCTTTTTTTATTATGAGTATTCAATTGTTACATCTTTACTAAAGCTTTACTTTTCTCTATAAAAATCTTGTGCATTCATTTGTTATATTAGTTCTTGGATGCTTTAAACTTGTGATTGGTATTGTGATTTTATATATTTTTAAAACTTTGTACTTGGTTATTGACATGTAGGGGAATGATAAATGATTTTTAAATAAGTTGATCTTTATTTAAAAGTTCATCTTTATTTACTTGATCTACTGGACAAAAACTTATGATATAATGTGTATGAAGTGCTTTAATAAATAAAATGTACTTGAAGACTAAAAATGTTTTCTTAGACTACAATAAAATTTGGGCAATAAAAACTTGCTTTTTTGGTAATATTATAATAGATTATGATAGCTTTAGATTCCAAATCTAAGAATTTATATGAGAATAGGTCTTTTTTAAAGTTGAATATTATGAAAGTAGTATTCAGTTGTATCTCCCAGAGCAAAGAATTCTACACCTAGAGGCTTTTCAACAGAGTGTCTCCATCTTTTTCCTAGGCATTTCCTAGTGCTTTCCATAATGGCTATATTTCAAACAATGTATCTCTTCTCTTCCTTTGTAACATATAATTTTGACCTATTATTTTGTAACATTATTCAGAAGAACTCTTTCAATAAAAGCCTTTGAATGTTGGCCATAACCCAAAGGAAACTGTGTGGACACAAATCTGTAACAAGTTAACTTCTTGGGGAAACTAATCTGTGTTATTACTTGTAGAAACAGTACAGATTTGTCCACAAAAAGCTCCAGGAGAATTTAGTATATTTCTATTCACAGTGATGAATTTTCCATGGGTTCCATATTTTAAAGTAAGATGTAGGATGTAAAGTTTGTTTTTGCTGTTGAACAGTTATATATACCTTTTTTTTTTTCAATGAAGGGGTGAGGGGTTGTTAGGAGGGGTATTCAGTTGCCTTGTTTGTTTTTGTTGAGACAAAGTCTCAGTCTTCTGCCCTGGGTAGAGTGCAGTGGCATCATTGTAGCTCACTGCAACCTCCAACTCTTGGGCTCTAAGTGATCCTCCTGCCTCAGCCTACCAGATAGCTGGGACTGCAGGCATGTACCACAACACCTGGCTAGGGTTTTTTTTTTTTCTTCCTTTCTTTTTGGTAGAGATGGGGTCTCACTCTTGCTTAGGCTACTCTTGAACTCCTTAAGCTCAAGCAATCCTCCCACCTTGGCCTCCCAGAGTGCTAGGATTATAGGCGTGAGCCACCTCACACAGCCTATAGATACCTTTAATGCCTTGTGCCAAAGGGTAGTAGTAGAACTGCCTGGGAGGACTTGGGACTTAGTAATTATTTTAATCTCTGATCCTGATAATACAGAGTTTTTCAAGCTAGAAGCTGTAGATCCTTTTGTTTTCTGGGAAAAACATAACGGACAGTAAAAATATGCCACTTATAAAGGAGGCATGGCCAGTCACAGTAGCTCATTCCTGTAATCCTAGCACTCTGGGAGGCCAAGGCAGGAGTATCACTCAAGGTCAGGAGCTTGAGACCAGCCTGAGCAAGAGCAAGACCCTGTTTCTACTAAATACAGAAAGAAATTAGCTGGACAACTAAAAGTACATATAGAAAAAATTAGCTGGGCATGGTGGTGCATGCCTGTAGTTCCAGCTACTCGGAGGCTGAGGTGGGGAGGATCGCTTGAGCCCAGGAGTTCTGAGCTGTAGTGCACTCTGCTGATCGGGTGTCTGCATTAAGTTTGGCATCAATATGGTCACCTCTTGGGATCGGGGGACCACCAGGTTGCCTAAGGAGGGATCAGCCAGCCCAGGTCAGAAATGGAGCAGGGCAAAACTCCCCGTGCCAATCAGTAGTGGGATCAAACCTATGAATAGCCACTGCACTCCAGCCTGGACAATATAGTGAGACCCCCTCTCTTGGGGGGGGGAAGATATCTCTGGCAGAAGATGGTGGTATATACCTTCCTTGGCAGCCAAATGTTAATTGAAATGGAAAGTCTCCTTTTTCTTCTACGCCTACCTGTCTTAACTATGTACATTTTTATTAAAATATGCCTATGTTTATAAAGAATTCTATTCCTGTGTGTGTCTTATGTATCTGTTGCTTTAGTGTGTCCAACTTAAATATTAAGCTCTCAGATGCAGTGACATTATGTGTAGTGTTCAGAAGAATGCAATGTCTAGGAAATGGTTTATAATGATATTTCTTATCATATTTCTAAGTTTTTGTATGGTGTGTACAACAACACCAAAACTGATAACAGAAATTAGCTGGTCTAAATGGATGTAACCTTCCAGAAATTACTTTTCACAGATGTAACATACTACAAATCTAGGAAGGGAGGCCAGATATTTGTAATATTTTGATACTAAGGTTTCTATTCCACTTTGCCATCTTCCTTCTTAATGGACTAAGAGCTGGCAGTCCAGCTTAGTCATCCTGCATTTGCAACTTTGTACTGTCATAATTATGTAAAGCTTGGCACAGTGGCTCACGTCTGTAATCCTAGCACGATTCTAGGAGTTTGAGGCTGTAGTGAGCTATGATGGCACCACTGCACTCCAACCTGGGTGACAAAGTGAGACCCTGTCTCTAAAAAAAAAAGTTATATACGTGGAAAGTTTAAGTAGTAGGGTTTACTTAAAATAATTCTGAAAAGGCCGGGCGCGGTGGCTCACGCCTGTAATCCTAGCACTCTGGGAGGCTGAGGCGGGCGGATCGCTCAAGGTCAGGAGTTCGAAACCAGCCTGAGCAAGAGCAAGACCCCGTCTCTACTAATAATAGAAAGACATTAATTGGCCAACTAAATATATAGATAGAAAACATTAGCTGGGCATGGTGGCGCATGCCTGTAGTTCCAGCTACTTGGGAGGCTGAGGCAGAAGGATCGCTTCAGCCCAGGAGTTTGAGGTTGCTGTGAGCTAGGCTGACGCCACAGCACTCTAGCCTGGACAACAGAGTGAG